>CAJNDT010001112.1:1198359-1273496 GCA_905221615.1 Symbiodinium sp. CCMP2592 | reverse complement strand
TAGAGCAGACAAAGAAGGTCACTTTCGCAGAGACCTCGGCAGACGCTTGCTGTGGGGGTTTAGGGCTTATGGTTCAGGGTTTAGGGCTGAGGCTTCAGGGTTTAGGGTCTAGAGTTTAGGGTATTTAGGGTATTTTGGGTTTAGAGTTCAGGGTTTAGGGGGGTTCAGCATCCACAATTCTTACCGCGAATCGCTGATCGTAAGCTCCGACTCCGACAGCACTACACCCTAAGCCCAGAAGCCAGACAGGCCCATAATCCGAAGCTCAGGCGCACTTAACTATGTGGGCTTCAGGGTTCCGGACCAGAGCTTTGGGCCACCGGTTACTTAGTAGCTGAGTGGATACACTTTACACTTTTTTGGGAATAAGATGACCCACTATAAACCTAAAAGTGTACACTTGTGGGGGGCTTATGGGCTCAGCAGGTAAGGTTAACCAGAGAGAAGGGCAGCAAGGGGAACAGAGGAGTCCCATGGTTCGGGGTTTCAGGTTTTTTCACTCATTTTCCGTCTTCGGGATTCAGGGTTAACGTGTCTTACGACCTGCGGGTGGCCATTCCTGCCCAAAGCCATGCTGGCGCAATATGGGAGCCTGTATCTGCTCTGTACAGGGGTAGAAGTATATCTACTATTACTACCGTTCTTCCATTCCCTACTAACCAAAGATAAGAACTTGGGGATTCCCTACGAGAGACATCTGAGTTTGCTGTTTCGAGGAGCTTTGTCCGGACGCAGACCTGCATTAGAACAGAGGGCGTAGGGCTGCTTTACGGGTTCCTTTAAGGGATCTATAAGGGTTCCTTAAAGGGATCAAAAAGGAGCAATCCTAAAGTCTACGAGGCTCATAGCTCCTGGACATGACCATACTTGGAGGATCGTGGGACTTAGTAGGTAGGGTTATAAATACCTTATTTGGGGTTATAAGTAGCTATAGGTATAGTTACCCTAATCATAAAACTAGTTACCGAGTCCCAGGATCCTTTAAGTAGAACCTTGGCATTTTCTTCTGGTTGGCTCTTAGGAGTTTAGCTTTTCGGGTTTCTATACTAACTATAACACGGAGGCTAAAAGTCTAAGTTTTAGGAGGGGTTCAGAAGTCAGCCCAGGAACGGCACTCCTTGTTCCGTGATTCCTTTGCAAATAATCTGTTCGCCCACCCGACAGCTGTCCAGACGTTCCATCGCATGGTTCCTTATTCCTTATGGTTCGATTAAGCCAGTTAAACGCATTCACTCGCTCCTGCACCCTACTCAACAGCCCCACAAACTGCTTCAGATGTGTTTGTTCTACCCTAAGGGTCCATGTACTCATATAGTATTTACATTGGCCTTAATGTAGTCCCTATATAGGTACTTTGGGGCTCATGTATCTCTATATGGGTACATGGACCCTTAGGGCTAATCATTCCAACCTCCATCCTCTGCAAGGTGGGCACCATACACTACATGTCACCCGAACGTGTGGTGGGAAAGCCTTACGCGTACAACTCCGACACGCCCGGTGCCCAGCTTCTCAAAAGCCGACCTACCCCAGCCTACACCTTAAACCCTAAGCCCGAAACCCAAACATCCAGAAACCGTGAAGCCCTGACAAATTGCTCCGTGGGCTCGGTAGTCAAGCCTCAAAAACCAAGTTTAGAGTTAAGACGAGACGGAGGTCTACGATGAGACCGTCCTAGTGCAGGCAATCTCGGAAACATGCTGTAAGGGAGCTGAACCAGAAAGCCGAGCCAGCACAACGGCAGCGCTGGCCGTCTAATCTTGCAAAGACCTGTCAACCCGAAGTGCGCTCATGAACTTCATTCAGAGGCAGACGATCTGGAATTCCAACCTGGTAACGGACATACTCAAGGGTCATTTTTCAAGCCCTCGTCCCTTGCTCCCCCGCTCATACACGTATGTGCTTCGAGTTTCAGTCTTCATACGCGGGCTGCCCCTGAAAAGCTTAGGAGTTTCAGCTTTGATTTGGGTGTAGCCAGGGAGCGATAAGGTAGCTTAAGGAAACTGGAAGTATTAGTCATATTCTTCCTTGGTGCTCGGTATTAGACGACTATAGACACCGAAGCCTTATTCTAAATCTGAAGGCCCTATATTACACCTGGCATCTCGAGGAGGGCTGAGAGCTCGGTAGCTCCAGGGTTTGGGGGTGTGCACTTGTTTTCTTCGAGAGGGGGACGAGAGATATTTGCCAGCTTATGGAAAAGTCTTTTCGGTTTTGTGCTATGGCTTTAGAGTTTAGGGATTTAGGGTTTTGTGGTGTAGGGTTTAGGGTTTGGGTTTTGGGGACCGCAACATTTAGAACCGAGTTTTGTGGGACGTCGCGCTCTGGTCATAATCCTTAACCCTTTGCGCCGAACCAGAACCACAGGGTTTAGATCAACAAGGCTTATATGAAAGGAACCCAAAATCTCATTTTTGTATGTGGTTGGCTTTATTTGTGTTTAAAAGTGTTTTTTGTATTTAAAAGTATTGTTTTGTATTTAAAAGTTTTTTAAATAGGTTTTTTTGTGTTTTACAGTTGTTAAAATTCTTTTATATTATTTTTGGTGTAAAAAAATACATGTTTGTGAATTTTGTTTCTGAGTGAGTCAATTGGCTTCCTGTTGTTCTAACTGGTTTCCTGCTGCTGTATGTCTACAAAATTGTTGTTTATTTGTTGTTGAAGTTAATAATTTTTAATATTTAATCTTTTTAAATAGTTTTGGGTTGTGATTGAACAAAGAAGGGAGGCCGTAGTGACATGTTGACTTGCCTTGAGATCTTGCCCTTACCCACACGGATCGACTGCCCTTCTCGGTTCGTGGGCACCGTTGGCCGGGTGTCAGGTTTTGAGGCGATTGTATCTAGACCGCCTTGGGGCCAACGTGCCAGGGCAGTGGCATATGACACCCGGGCACATGGGCTAAAGTGCCGGGTGGGGTGGTCCAGTGGGTGTTGTTCGCAATCTACTTACAGCCCTGAAGGGGAGGCCATCCATGCTTGTCACGTTAGTGAGCCTTGCGACTTGGAGCGACAGAGGCAGAGTGCCACCTTACCCACACGGATCGACTGCCCATCTCGGTTCGTGGACACCGTTGGCCGGGTGTCGGGTGTTGTCGATGGTACCTGGACCGCCTTGGGGCCAACGTGCCAGGGCAGTGGCATATGACACCCGGGCACATGGGCTAAAGTGCCGGGTGGGGTGGTCCAGTGGTTGTGGCTTTTTTATTTTTCTCCCAACCAGGAGGGGAGGCCATCCATGCTTGTCACGTTAGTTAGGGATCCTTGCGACTTGGATCGACAGAGGCAGAGTGCCAGTCGAGCCTCTCGAGGTTGCCTTACTTAAGTCCCTGCCCCATCGGGGTTGCTCCCCACACCGTTGACCAGGTCTAAGTGTTCGGTTTGAATCCAAGCCTAGTGAACGCCTTCTCTTCCATTTCCTTCTCTCCCATCGGTCTTCATCGGCTTCCAGCCCATCGAGAAGTGGATGCCAACTGCTGGGATCTCAGCAGCAGCTTGCTTCAGCTACTTCCATTATTATGGTACAGTCCTGGCACCGAGGCTCATGACGAGGATCCTGAGGACATGCTGCCATCGCAGAGGACAAGCTGCCTTGCATAGTCAGTGAGCGTGTCATGTATCGCAACTTGCCGCTGCAGCAGTTGTGCTCGCTGTTGCCCTGCGTAATCTACTATAGCCGTGTTACAGCTGCTCTGTCTCAAGTCTAAGTCGTAGTAGGCCCCCCTGCAAGCCGGCAGATGTCGTCGACGTCGTGGAGTGACAGTGAGTCTGTGGGCTCGGACTGGGTTCTGGTTGACGATGAGGGTGCAAGCACTGCGGGCTCGGTCGCGGACAGTTTTGACGACGATGATTCTGTGATTCCGCTCGACACGATGCTAGAGGAGTGCTTTACGACATTCTGGATGTTTCTGAATTCTCAAGAGCGTGGGCAAGTCTTGCAAGTAGCCTGGTCTGTCAATGAGCAGATCATGTTCACACTCTTTCCGAGACTTGGGCGGGATTTTCGGCAAGGCAGAGTGCCAGGAATTTTATATTACAATGTGTCAGACGAATTTCTGGCGTTACTGCTTCAATGATTTGTCGTGTTTGTACAGCCTCCGAGACCGTATTACGGATGTTGGGGAAGGCAGAGTGCCGGGCTTGCGTGTGTTTAGAGGATTTTGAATTCGACGATCTCGCCAGCAGAGCTAGACTGTCCGATTTGAGACCTCAGCGGTAGTGTGCGCAACTTGGATTCAAAACGGTTACCCAGCATGACATGCTGACTACACAGTGCCGGGTGGCAGTGATGTCCTCAGGACCCTGCTGTCTCCGAGGCTGGCTGCCTGCCTGCCTGCCTGCATAGTCTGTCAGTGAGTTGCCTTGCACCATACAATAATCGACATCTGTCTGCCGGCCAGGGAATCAAGTGATTCATTCATACTGATGTAACAGTAGTAACACAATGTTACATATCATTGGCTAATGTACTGTATAGTGATGCATTAGTCACTGTTAATGTTTTAATCTTTGGACAATTGAAGTGTGCTCGATGAAAGCAGTGATCCCGACGACCTGCTCTGTCTCTAGTCTACGTCGTAGTAGGCCTCCGTGCAAGCCGGCAGATGTGGTCGATGTCGTGGAGTGACAGTGAGTCTCTGGGCTCGGTCTCGGACTTATTGGCTGTTGGCGAGTTTGCAAGCACTGCGGCGTTTGGGGGTTCGTTTGTGGGCTCGGTCGCGGACAGGTTTGACGACGATGATTATGTGATTTATTTCGACGAGCTGCTAGAGGAGTCCTTTTCGACATTGTGGATGTTTCTGAATTCTGAAGAGCGTGGGCAAGTCTTGCAAGTAGACTGGCATATCAATGACATGATCCTGTGCGTAATCGTTCCGAGATTTGTGCGGCAAGGCAGAGTGCCAGGAATTTTACATTACAATGTGTCAGACGAATTTGTGTCGTCACTGAATCAGTGATTCATCGTGTTTGTACAGCCTCCGAGACCGCATTACGGATGTTGGGGAAGGCAGAGTGCCGGGTTTGCGTGTGCTTAGAGGATTTTGAATTCGACGATCTAGCCAGCAGAGCTAGACTGTACGATTGGAGACCTCAGCGGTAGTGTGCGCAACTTGGATTCCAAAAGGTTACCCAGCATGACATGCTGACTACACAGTGCCGGGTGGCAGTGACGTCCTCAGGACCCTGCTGTCTCCGAGGCTGGCTGCCTGCCTTCCTGCCTGCATAGTCTGTCAGTGAGTTGCCTTGCACCATACATGATCGACATCTGCCGGCCAGATAATCAAGTGATTCATTCATACTGATGTAACAGTAGTAACACAATGTTACATATCATTGATTAATGTACTGTATAGTGATGCATTAGTCACTGTTAATGTTTTAATCGTTGGACAATTGTGTGCTCGATGAAAGCAGTGATGTCGACGACCGTTTCAAGGTGCTCAGGGAGTTCCGAGGCAGAGTGCCAGAGTTCTGCTGCTGACCATCAGAATCAGGCCAATCACATTGACCTTGGCAGTGATTACTGGAACTAAGCCGTGCAACAACTTCGGTGGAATTGTTTACACTGTGGCAGATCAGCTGCCGACTATACCACCGGGCTCCGAAAGATCCAAAGGGCTGCACAATTGGATCAACGAATCACATTGGCAGTTGAGGCCATCTCAGATTTCGGAGATATGGATATGAAGTTGTACAAAGCATGGACCGGCCAGACAGATGTGCTGCCTGGGTCGATCCCGCCACCTCGGCCATGCCAGCATGATGTCGAGACGTGGCCCATGGATGATGTTTTGATTTACGACCATCCCCAGTGGCAAATGTTTGTTGGCAGTATTGGTTGCCCGATCCGATATGACCAGCTCCGGGTCAAGCCTGACATTGTCATCTCTATGAATGCAGATGACAGACCTCGGAATTTTGAGCCATGGGACTGGTATCAGTATTGGGCGAATTGTGGACCGTTTGGCACTGCACATCTTCGGTATGGTGGCTGGGATCAAACACATGCCAATGACTTTGATGCTGAACAAAGAAGTCATCAGTTCAAGAGCATTTGGCGCCGCCTCATTTCAGATTTCAGAAAGATTATGATGTGCTGGCAGCGCTCAGCAGAGGAGTTCAGCCAGAGTCAAAGGCAGAGTGCCATCAAGGGCAAAATGATGGGCAAGGCCAATGGCGGCAGGGTCAAGGGCAAGACAATCAGCAAGGGCTACAGCGGCCCCTGTCAGGTTTCCAATCACATGCAAAGCCAGAAGGCATCGACGAAGGGCTCATTTGGCTATGGCTGCTCCTATGACAAGGGCTTCAGCAATGGAAGTGACATGGGCAGCCTGTTCGGAAGAGCCGCTGAAGGAAGGCAGAGTGCCGATGGAAGGCAGAGTGCCTTGAAGGTGGCCGATGAGACATTCCCTGTTGAGCTCGGTAATGCTCTTGCTTTGTTGGAGGCGATGAAGCTTCAGGGAGGTGGTCGGAAGCGTGGAGGCAAGAAGAGGCCAATTCG
Source organism: Symbiodinium sp. CCMP2592 (assembly GCA_905221615.1). Taxonomy (NCBI): domain Eukaryota; class Dinophyceae; order Suessiales; family Symbiodiniaceae; genus Symbiodinium; species Symbiodinium sp. CCMP2592. The sequence continues at coordinate 1,266,995 of CAJNDT010001112.1, read as the reverse complement.
TGTGCTTGTCCATTGCTACGGTGGCATTAACAGGACCTGTGCTGCTTATTGTGTCCTAGTCATGGCCTTGGCCTCGATGACCATGGAACAAGCCATTGTCAGGTGGATCAACCACCGAGCCTACTATGCTCCATTCCGGGATCGTGAGTACATGATTGAAGCACTGCTGGAAATGCAGGATGAGCTGCACACGTACAGTTGATCATCGACACTGAACCCGAAGTCCATGGTCGAACAGTTCTGCTCCAATGAATGATTCTGAGCCGTCGAAATTTGTGTCCCGACACTGGCCCAGCCAGAGAGTCCTGGACCCGACACTGGACTGCTGGCTGGAAGTGAAACACAGTCCTTACCTTGATAAGACTAATAGTTACATTCCCACTTTCAGCTCGCAGTCACAGCTTAATTCGTGCTTTTAAACCTGGCTGCCGGTGTTACTGACTGAGCTTAAAAAGAAAGTGAGATCATGCCCGTCTCGGTTGGGGAAACTGTCAGTTCCTTTGTCGGTTGTGCCGACATGGTGATCAGGGCCGCTGGGGCGATTGGATGAGTGAATCCAGCCGGCGACTCAGTGGGTGCAAGTGTGACTTTAACAGTCAGTCTCCGGTGATTGTAATGAGTGCTCATTTTTGCCTACTTGTGCTGTTGCAGCTGTCTGGGTTCCGGTGTACGGCAGAGTGCCCTTGTCCCATTTGTGCAGTGGGCAAGTCATTATCCGCCATGGAAAACACGGGCGCAGTTCGCCAGCGCACTCGGCTGCAAGAGTTTTAAAGTTGGCAGATGGCCAACTTGAGCAACGCCGGTCAATCCCAAAGAACAAGTCAGGTCGGGAAGGGAGGAAGTGCGATCGGGAAGGGAGGAGGAAAGCCAGGGCCAGGGCAGAGTGCCAGTGCGAGCAAGGGCGATCTTGGCAAGGGCAAGGGAAAGAAGGGCAAAATCCCGATGCAAGACCCCAGCCAGATCCTTTACACATACTTCATGTGCGTGGAGGACGTTTGGCAGGCAGTGGGCAGTGTATGTGATGATAATCATAGCATGTGTTGATTGTGAGTGTTTCTTACTGCTTGACTGGATGTCTCCCTGCAGGTTCGCTTTGAATTCTTCAAAGCGAACGGCATCGCCGCTTGGGCGCAACCCGGTGACACGCAGGATAACACTCACAAAGGTTATCCGCACTGGTCCTTGCGCCCCACGGCCCAGACGGCCCTTCAACGCTACCAATGGTGGCCAAAGTGCATTAGATGGCCACTCAGATTCAAGCAATGCTTCGACGCTACATTTATTTATTATCTTATACCTACGGATCTTAATACTGACTAGAATCAAGTAGCAACTTCAACATGATCTCAGTTCAGGATCGATCAACACGCACCGCCAGCTTACCTGAAGCTGGAACTCACCGGTGCAGGCATGCAAGTGATGATGGACAAAAGATGGCTGTATGCCTGTAATGAGGGCTGGGCGCGGGGGGTTGAGAATTTGACGCTGTGGGACGGGGAAGTCACCGACGGTGACCAAATCTTGCGGACCACGACCATGGTGAGATTCGCTTACGACGAAGATGATCCGGAGGCCTGGAATGAAGAGCGTGTGGAAGATGAGGATGATTACAACGACTTCGAAGAAAGGCCTGCTCCCATGGAAGACGGCGAATTCATTCAAGTCCAAAGCTTGCCGTGAGAAAAAAGGGCAGAGTGCCTTAAAAGGCAGAGTGCCAAAGGCAGAGTGCCCACCATTGGACCATTCAGTGAGTGGGTTGGCCCAAATTCCAATATCCATTTAATTTTCAGGCCAGGACAGTGACGAAGGCAGAGTGCCAGGAAGGCAGAGTGCCAGGTGGGTCAGGCTTCGTCGACTGACTCTTCTCAAGTTTTTCAGTGCCGATGTCTGCTCATGTGGACTTCTGCCTGCCTTTCGCACAGCAACAGGTTAGTTGTTTGTGGTGCAGGCAAACCAACAAGTCATGATCAAAGTTGTGAGTGTTTTGGAGAAGGCCTCGTCGCTGTCAGAGTAGTGCCTCCAGAAGAGCATTGCTTGCTGCAGAAGCAAAACTGTGAGTTCTGAGACTTCTGAAGACCGAGCACTTCTGAGTTCTGTTGGATGTGTTGGGTTTGCGACTGTGCTGAGAGAGTCTGAGTATGAATGAAAGTGACCATGCAAGGTGTGGCCGTCAGCTGGCGTCTCCAGACCCCAGGATTGCTGGTCATCGGTGCTGTTCTTAGCTTCCGATCATGCTGCTTCTGCGTTGCCAAATTCAACTTAGCATTCTCGTGCTTCTGAAGTGTCATGTCATGATTGTTTTGCCTATGGCTTATGATGGTTGCTCAGGTTTCAAATGTTGCTGCAGTGGTCCTTGAATCATGGCATATGGCAGATTTGAATATCAACACAGCCCTTGAATTAGGTTTCATTCGTGTGCTAAGCTCCCGATCAGGCTGAGTCTGTCTGGCCCCTCAATTAAGTTAAACTCCGTGTAGCTGCTGCTTCAATAAAAGTGTCATGTCATGATTATTCTGTCGATGGAGTTGCTCAAAGTGAAGTGAGTCGTGGTCCTTGAATGATGGCATATGCATGACATTTAATGTCAATGTGAGCATAATATCAAAATATAGTTGATATAATTTAAATTGTGTCAAATACTAGTAACTATAATCTAACAACACATTGACGTCAGAGGTAGTATATCATTTCGACATTATAAGGCAGATTGCCGCCTCGCCATTCTTTGCAGAGTGCCTTGAGCTGGACTGAGAAGGCTGAGTGCCTGCATCTGGCTGGACAAGGCAGAGTGCCGCAATCTGGCTGGACAAGGCAGAGTGCCGCAGGATGACAGCGCCTGTGCATGCGAGTCCGCTTGGTCAGACGTTTTGGGCCAATGTGCGAGCCGGCAACATCACCTGTGAGTTTTACGAACAAGAGCTGGATGGATCCTTGCAGATGGGTGGGAATTACCCCTGGCCGATCAAAAAACCTCTAGAATACTATGTCACAGCCTTCGGTGAGGTCCGCCTGCAATTCCGCGTGAGAGGCGGGCAAGGATTCAAACAGTGCAAGTGTGAATGGAAATACGTCGGTCATGGCCAGAATCGGGACTCAATGATTGCGAAGATCCCACAGCCGTGGGTCATCGACATTCTGAAGCTTCTGCGCGAGCTCAGGATTCCTCAGTCTGAAAGGCAGAGTGCCGAAGTCCTCAAAGCCTCGACAGTCGCAGCAGAGGCCCTGAAACTGGTGGATTCTATTCCTGAAGATGCTCTGGACTTCGATCATCCGACAGATCAGGTGCACCTCTGTGTCAAGCTGCACAGGAAACTCGCAAAGGATGAAACAGAGTGTGGAAACCAATATGACTGGCGTTTTCTGAAATCTCGAACGTTCACAACCCACTGGCAATCGTTTCCTGTCCCGCTCGCTTTCGACTTGAAAACCTTGGTCACCCATGCCTCGGGCGTAGTGGCACCGCGGATGAGAAAATCGGTGCGCGTCACAGAAGCCAAAGGCGAAGGGACGACTGTGGGAGCCTTCCTCAACCAGAGGTTTTCCGACCCAATCAAGTTCCCAGAGAAAGAGACCATGCTGATCCTCTTCAAGCTGTTCAAGTTTGTCTTGAAGCTACAAATGCATACCCTTAGGCAGGAAGGGAGTCTTCTGGGGGACCTCCATGACAATAACATTACTGTCATGGGAGGCAGAGTGCCGGACCACAAAGGCAGAGTGCCAGTGGGGGCGGAGAATTTGACGTTTGCCTTGGTGGACTGCTCCGGTTGCCTACCAGTTATGGCTGTTCCCGCAAAAAGGATGAAGGGTCACCTCAACTGCTTTCTGAGCTTGTGGGCCATTCCCTCAAACCACAGCGCCACCGTCTCCGAGTACGCGTCAGAGGTCTGGAAGAAGATGCTTGCCGCTGGAGAAAAATTCAAATCTGACTATGGACCGAATAAGTGGAGAACTGGTGAAATGGTGGGCGATCTGTACAAGTTGTGCAAGAATCTGGAAGCAAAGTTCCAGCAGGGTCTGGACTTGATGCAACAATGCCAGCAAATGAGGGTCGAGGCAACAAGGGCAGTAATGAGCAGAATTCAGCCGCAGGCACTTGCGCCGCCGAATCCTCCGCCACCTCAGTGTTGGGATTCGACACCTCCCTGGGATCCCCCTGGATCTGCGACTGCAAAAGCCAAAGGCATGAAAGGAGGAGTGCCAGTAGAAGGCAGAGTGCCAGGCAAAGGCAAAGCAATACATCATCCTGAAGGGACTCCTCCCAGGGGGGCCCGCCCGCCTTTGCATAAACCGCCTCAGCAAAAGGCGAGGCCTCCTGCTCCGTGGCAGGTGCCAGTAAGACCGCTGCGAAATGCTGGGCCTCTGCCTGATCACCCTTGGCAGCAGGAGTGGGAACCACTTCCTCCTGGCAGGGTGCAACCAGATCATCCTCCTCCTGGCAGGGGGCCGGTGCAACCAGCTCATCCTCCTCCTGGCCACCAGCAGCAGCAACATCGCTGGGGCAGAACGGCCAGAATGCCCGTCATCCAGGACGAATACGATGCAGCAAGGCAGAGTGCCAGATCCCGAGCCGAATCCCCCGCCAAGAGTGCCAGAGCCGATGGGTCCCCCGCCGGCAAAGCAAGGCAGAGTGCCAGATCCCGAGCCGCGTGCTAAAAGTGCCAGAGCCGATGGGTCCCCCGCCGGCAGAGCAAGGCAGAGTGCCAGAGCCGATGGGTCCCCCGCCGGCAAAGCAGCCTCCTGCCAAAAGGAAATTCGGCGACGGACAGCCTGTGCCTGTTGGTTCCAAGCCACAGTTTATGTCGGCAAGTGCTCCTGCTGAAATGACGGAAAAGCAAAGGATGGACGAGCAGGATTTCGCCAAGGAACTTGCCGAGTATGCTGACGATATGGCAAGAGGCTCCAATTTCGTTCCGCAGGGCCGACGCGCTGAGCCGGCCTGGGTGGCAAAGGCCCAGGGCTTGAAAAGCAAGGGCGACGCCGTCCCGATCGGGAAAGCAGCTTTCTTCGCCCAAAAGGGCAAGCCTGCCGGAAAGGGCCACAAAGGCAGAGTGCCAGTGGAGGACAATATCCCTACTCACCTTGTTGGAAAGGGCCGTCCAGCCCTAGTGCCACTTGTTGGAAAGGGCCGTCCCAATATCCCTACTCACCTTGTTGGAAAGGGCCGTCCAGGCGAAGCTCATCCTGCTTTTTTGCGGCATATGAAGACGGAGAAGGGAGGAATATGGTTGGACCCCAAGGAGGAGGTGGAAGCCGAGGAGGAGGACACTTTGGTTGATGTTGTGGTGGAAGAGGAGGAGCCTGTGCAAGATCCGTCGGACGATGAAATGGAATTTGTCGAGGTTGTGGTGCAGGATGAGCAACCGCCGCTTGAGATGGAGGCGGAGCCCGAGGAGGATGAGCATGCGTTCGCCACGACTGCCTCGATTCACCCGGATCGCTTGGACGAGGATGAGGGTGACAGCCAAGCAACAATGGTACTAGGGGACCATCTCCGAGAGGAGCAAGATGAGCCGATGCCTCCTGTACCGGAGACCCGGGTGACTGAGAGCGAGCACGATGCCGTCGTCGCCAAGGTCATGAACGAGCTGGAGGCTATGAATGTGGACCCGAGCCCGAAGGCTGCCGCAAACCCCAAGAGTGCGACTGCGCCAGTGCCTGGAGAGGTGAAGCCTTTCTTGGAAGCGGAGGAGGACCTCGGAATTACGGACCCCCAAGGCAGAGTGCCAAGGGGTCAAAACAAGATCAAGGTTCCAGCCGAGCTTTTGCAGCCAGAGACTGAGGAGGAGAAAACTCTCAGAGCGTTGCGGGGAATGCTGCCATGCAGTCACAGGGCGGTGACGACTTCGAAGGTGGGCCGCCTCGCCAATCGGGCACGTATGGCGAGACCGGTGCCACAAGATCAGCCGTTCAACCCCCACCACAACGATCGGAAGTTCAACAGCAAGACTGCGACTGTCATGACCCAGCTGCTCATGGCTGTCCATGAGATCACAGTCCGAGAATGCGAGAAGAATAACTTGCCAATGGAGAAGAAGGAAATGGTGTGGAATGACTTTCGGTCGAAGGGCTCGAAAACTGTGGTTGTCTGGGAGCTGTTGTGTGACAAGGGCATGAAGGAGATTCCAGACAACTCTGAGCCTGGGGACTGGCACCTGTGGCTTCAGAGGGAAACTGGGGTGGCGGTCATTGAGCAGATTCTCCAGTGCATGTTCAATGTCACTCCGCCAGTTCATGGCCGTGATCGAGTCAAGGGAAAAGAGCTGACATACTGGCACTGGTGGGAGGCCTCCAAGAGACTCCTTGAGGTTTATACGACGGAAGATGTCATCTCAAAGGAAAAATTCAGGCCCAAAGACCTGCAGAGCTGGATTGTGCCTTTGTCGTGCAAGATTTGGGATGCTTACAATTACACCATGCTTGTGTATTGTCAGAAGAAGCTGGAACAGAAGGCAAGGGGGGAAAACCTAGACGCGGTGAGCCAGATGGGTGATGATGTCCCGCCATCGGAAGATGAAGAGTATGTGGATGTTTACCAGACCACTGGGAACTTCGTTCCTGATTGGGGAGTAACTGCAGATGGCTTTCAGGATTGATTAGTGTCAATGATTGAGCTGAGCGAGTAGGTTTATTAATTGTGTTGCCAAAACAAAGCCATCTAGTGGACCTCCTCTTCTTCATCCCATTCGTCCTTGGGCACTGGGGACTTTCACAAGGCAGAGTGCCAGAGAGTTCTCGGTGTGACTAAGGCAGAGTGCCACCAAACAGTGTGGCCTGTTCAGATTCATTTTTGTGTCGCTGTCACTAGGCAGAGTGCCGGAAAGGCAGAGTGCCAATGTGAAATCGCATTTCTTGGGGCGTTTGAATGTTGTCACTTTTGCAGTCCGTCTGATCTGGCACATTTCAGCTTGCCGTTTTGGAAAACAAAGACGATGCCTATGCATACAGTCATGTCGGCAGTAACTCGATGGATTAATTACTGTGCCTGTGAATTGATTGGTTCAACCTTGGTTTCCTGTGACAGCCCCATAAAACCTTTCAGGTGCTGGCGTCCAAGGTGGTTGGCTACTATGGCAAGGCTGGAATGCATGATGCAAGTGATTGTGAGTTGTGGAAGCTGAAACGCTTGCTATCTGGCCGTTGATGGGACCATGCCACGTAGTGTGTACGGACTCTAGTGACTAGTGAGTGGATGCGCAAGAATTTCTTGACCTGGCCGCAATCAACATATGTGTGTTCAAGATCGAGTCCCTTAGTGCTGCAGTGGTGCTTCCAGGCAGAGTGCCAGAGACAGTCGCCGAGAGCAATGGGAAAGTCGAGGAAGAGCGCTCGTGTGAGTGATCAGATGATGTTCCCAATGCCGGGGGCAATGAACCCAGCAATGGGAATGAACAACCCACTGGCCATGATGAACCCTTTCATGTTGCAACAGCAGCAACAGATGCAGCAGCAGCAACAGATGCAGCAAAGCAAATGCAGCAGATGCAGCAAATGCAGCAACAGCAGCAGATGGCTGCTGTGGGTGAATCAAGGCAGAGTGCCAACGACTCCTCCTCGTCGGAATCAGAAGACCAAGAAGTGAGGAGGATTCGTAAGGAAACCAAGAAGAACAGAGCAAGGCAAGCAGCAACGATCGGGATTGATCGGCTGGCAACGTCCACTACCGATGCAGATGCAATCCCGAGAAGCGCCACGACATTGCGTTCGATCCCTCTGGCTGCTTGTCAATCAACAGAGTATCCCTAAGGTCAGCAATGATCCCTGAACCCTCCCCCCACAAAGCCTAGATAAGCCTTACTGACTGAGGTGAAGGTGAAAGCTCTGCTCGAGCGAGTTCATAGTGCATGGGATGCTGCGGTCACGGCTGACCTGCCACAACAAACAGCGCTGCAACTGCTCTTCATATTGACCAATCTGAAGCCGACCACAAAGGTCAGTGAACTCAGGGTCGATAGCAAATACAGCTTGCTTGGTCAGCGATGTGCGAATGCCCATAAGCGTCAATCCCTCTGCGATAGCAGCAGTTGGAACCGCATAGCCAAACCGGTTCTGGGAATGGGGGTGAATATGTCTGAGCATTCTGTTGACAGGGTTGCCTTGGAGTGTGGATGGCAGTCCACATGGATGACCGAGGATGTCACGACCTATGCCAGGCGTAGAGCGAGAGCAAGGCAGTCCACTGAGACGCAGGGACGTCTCAGTTTCAATCCGAGTCCTGCTCCAGCTGCCCCGCCAACGGTTCCGCCGTCGGAAGGCAGAGTGCCAGACGTGGTCCGTTCTGGTCCTTTGCCAACGACTGCTCCTAGTTCCAATCCAAGCCAGGCTGTGGGTCGCAGCCCGGCTGGGGAACAAGGCAGAGTGCCGATTCAACAGCCGCCTGCCTCCCCTCATGCCGTTCCGGGTTCCAATGCAAGCCAGGCAACCGAAGGCAGCCAGGCTGCAGGAAGTGAACAAGACAGAGTGCCGAGGGTTGTGGAAGGCAGAGTGCCAGTTGATGGGAATGCTCCTGCCATGGATGACGATGGTCTAGCGCCGGCAGAGGCAGAGATCAGGCCCGATCAGGAGATCGTCATGCCTCCTGCAGAAGTGACCACTGCACCTCAAACAGTTGAGTTGCCAGGGCCAGACACCTCCACGAACAGTGACTCGACAGCTGGTGCTGACGTGAATGCCGTTGTGCCCTTTGCGACACCCAAGTCGAAAGCCAAAGCAAAAGCCAAGGGCAAGTCGAAAGCCAAGGCCAAGTCCAAGGCCAGGGCGACGGCACCAAACACAGAGTCGCAGGACGAGGTCGCAGTCGAGGTCGATGATGAGGTCATGGCCGAGGCCGGGGCCGAGGTCGAGGCCGGGGCCGAGGTCGAGGCCGAGGTCGAGCGCGAGGCCGACGACAGTGCCTTCTTTGAGGAGGAGGAGGAGGATGCTCCGAATGAGTCGAGCAGACCTGCGAACCGGTGGAACCAGGACCTCTGTGTCATTTGCCATTCGGAGATGCACCCGGGCCAGGCAGGCTGGTTTCGTTTGCCTTTGGTTAATGAACCATTGATAGTGGTGCCTGTCCTGTTTGTACATTCCACTAATCCTCAGAACAGTACCTCTCACATGACGTGTCTTTTTCTGTTGCTTCCCTGGAATGCAGGCATTGGAAGCGCTATCGTGTGGCCACCTCTTTCACAGCGAATGTATCAATCGATACTGTGAGTCGACCGGGCGGAACAAGGCCACCGCTTGCCCTCTCAAGTGTGCGAGCTCAGCCTCTATGGCAAGGTTCTTTTTGGGTCCGAGGGGGTCCACGGGAAGCAATGCCCCTGTTCCTGTCGAAGATGATGCTAATGATGTGGACGCAATCGTTCAGGAAATACAAGCTCAACTCGTTGACGACCGCACTCGTGAAGAGGAAGCTCCTGAGGTCAACGACCCCGTGGTGGACTGATTGCGTCGACAAGGTGGCTCGGTAACAAGGCAGAGTGCCACAATAACTGGCTCATGTGTATGTGTTGTCGGTGATGTGGCCTCGAGTCTTATTAATTTTGGAGGTGTGGCAATGCCATTGTCACAGACATGTTTCTGAAGGCGGAGTGCCATGGGTTGTAACATGTGTTCCATGATCATTATGTATTGACATGATTGTGTTGCCTTGTGTTGCATTATGCCATCAGGAATGTATGTCTCTTTGTAATCCCAGGCGGTCTGTCGATTTCACAAGGATACTGCAGATGCCTGTGGACAAATCCGCGCCAAAGGCAGGATCCAACCTGTCCTAGAACACCAGTTGGGAGGGACCCAACAAAGGACCACGGAAGTCTGCAATGGGGTGCATCCGTGTTTAAAAAAACATATGGCCTTTGAAGGGACACCATCCCCATACCGCCCCACAGGCCCTGCAAAATCTTAGAAGACATTTGTGACACTTGTGGCATGCCCCGGAAAATCTTATTGAATCTTATTGAATCTTATTGAATCTTATTGAATCTTATTGAATCTTATTGAATCTTATTGAATCTTATTGGTCCATCATTTTTAAAAGGGACACGACTCCAGATCGCCCCAAAAAATCTTATTGAATCTTATTGAATCTTAGAAGACATTTGTACAATTGTGGCCTACCCCGAATCTTATTGAATCTTATTGAATCTTATTGAATCTTATTGAATCTTATTGAATCTTATTGAATCTTATTGAATCTTATCGGTTTTACAAGGGACACAGCCTCCAGCTCGCCCAAAAAATCTTATTGAATCTTAGAAGACATTTGCAGGATTGTGGACTACCCGAAAAAATCTTATTGAATCTTAGTGTTCGGGCCATCACGTTTTGAAGGCACACCGACCCTGTACCAGACAATTGCACACATGTAGCATCCCCTCCCAAAAGTCTTGTTGGAGCTTATTGAATCTTGGGAGCTAGTTATACAATATCGAATCCCATTGAATCGGCACAGTCCAGCTAACCCAACCAAATCCCTACGAGTAGTAACACATCTTATGATTAAGCATAAACTAGGTGGCACTCTGCCTTGAAGTACCTTTAAACCATGGACCTCCTTAAAACCTAAAACCCTGAAGCTCTTTTAAACCCTAAACCGTTACTGTGTGTGGTAAGTTTACACATAGACCTAGGTATATGTATAACATACATACATACATATAGATATATGTATGGATTATATGCATACACTTATTATTGGGCATACTGCTTTCGAACATTAAACTACATCATCTATTAATAGCACTCTGTCTTCAAATATGTGTTAATCTAATGATCATGTGCATAAATGCTTGTGTCGTCCAGTGGAACCTATTGCATGTGGTATTGAAACGGACATGACAATCAACTTCTAGTACCTGTTCGTACTATCCAACACATATAGTTGCTTGCAGCTTGTTGGATCAAAGATATTTAAAGTTAAGCACCATGGCACCGAAACCGAAGGCCAAACCGGCAGCAGCGGGGAGGATCGGCCGGGTGAGGACTCCGAAGCGACGGCCTCGTAGAGTGCCGCCAACCGGTGTGAATGGCATTGGTGAAGAAGGCGGTGGGGCGGAAGGCAGAGTGCCAGGGCCACCCAGGGGTCCGCCGCCGCCAACACCTGTGAATCAGCCACCTTTCCCAAGACCTCCCGCCCCTGCGCGACATGAGTTTGAGATTGCCCAAGCTGTGGCAGAAGCGTTGGACATTATGGAGACCCCGATCATGATCAACTTCGAGCCGGATGTGGTTACTGTTAGGGAGGGCCGCATTGTTCTGGTCACCCTTGAGAACTTGACCCCTGAAGAGATGCAACGTCGGCAGTTGGGACGGCGAATTTGTGCCATGTGTTTCAATGCTCCAGACAACCCGCCGCCACCAATAGTGCCGCCAAGGCCGATGCCTGAAAATGGCTATCCTGGCCCTAACAATAATGCCAACAGTGGAGCTACTGAAGGCAGAGTGCCAGAAGGCAGAGTGCCGGAAGGCAGAGTGCCAGATGAGTTCGAAAGTGGAGTTCGTGGTCAAATGTTTTTTCGTTTGGAATCTCGCCCGGATGCCTGGTTGACTGGGCCAGCTCGTGCCGAAGGTGAGATTCACGCCTCAGACTCAGATGTGATTGAGGAAGGTGTTCTAGATGTTCGTCTTGGTGAGCTTGGAGGGCGGGGTCGTTTGGGTATTGATTATGGGCACATCTCAGAAGAAGACCCGGGCTGGAGTCAGCGCGGCTCAGCGGATGATGGAGCCCCCTCAGATGTGATGGAGGAAGGTGAGGAGTCCGACTCTGAGGCTTCTTCCACTAATGCTGTTTGTCAGATGGAAGACTGATTATTTTAGCTCACCAGCAAAGACTGCATAGAAGGCAGAGTGCCAGTGCAGAATCTGCCTGACAAGTGGCTGCCACCTCGGTGGTCTCGCAATCGTCGAGTGATATGGATGGACTGCTGTGTGCGGTACCAGAAAAACGAGAATCGAGTGAGGGTCTGGCAGTGCTGTATTTGATTGCTTGAGCATGAAGTCATGGTCTGCAACAACTATGCCACATGTGAATTTCAACGAGTGATTGCATCATGTCTGTCTCATCCTTGTGTTGTGATGGATCAATCGACTCACAAGTGTGTCAACTGCTGAATGTGCTGGTTCACAATTACGTTGTTAATTCGAACACCCTTGAGGTTAAGGTGTTACACTTTCTTGCGGATAGGACAGAGTGCCATGGACAATGCAATGTCGAGTGCCATGTCTGCAGCAGCAGATGACCCGACTGAAACAAGAAGAAGACTGTTAGCAGACATTCGGCGGCAGTTTGATGCAAACATCGCACTGGAGAAGAGATTCTTGGCCATTTCGAGAGGACAGGATGTTCTGCGCCTTTGCGAAGTTGACCCGTCGCTTCTGGAGTTCCATAATGAAGGTCCTTATGAAGTTCTGCCTGAGTGCAACTATGATGTGATTCTTGAAGCCAGTGGGTTTTCCTGGATGATATCAATCTGGCAACAAATGTTATCAGAAACTTTTCCCATCATGACTTCGTGGCCATGGAAGAAACAGATGAGATTCCTCATCAACTTTTGTCATTGGAAGCGGAACATAAGGCAGAGTGCCAGGTTCCACTTCCTGGAGATCTTTGCAGGGCAGGGCAACCTCAGTCGGGAGATGCTCCGTGCTGGCTGGCAGGGGCTAGCCTTGGACATCAGGTACGGCACAGATCATGATATTCTTTCTGTGAGAGGACTTCGCCTGGCTGTCAATGCTGTGTGTCAAACACACAAACACGGCCTGTTGTGGTTTGGAACTCCATGCTCTTCCTTCGTCCAACTCTGTAAATACAGTACTGGAAGGTCCATTGCCAATGACTGGATGGGAGAACCTGAGCGATCGCTGGCATGCCAAGAAGGCAATCGTTTCATGTATGTGACGCTGCTGTTGACTTTGCTCGCGGCTTTGAATGACAACCGGTTTGTGATCGAGCAGCCTTGCTCCAGCATGCTGTTCGACATTCCACTCGTCGATCGTGTCATGGGAATGATCCAGGCTATGAAGGTCAAAACCTATGGTGGTGCCTTCGGCCAGCCCATCCTGAAACCGCTTCAACTGTGGAGCAACTGTCAGCACATCAATGGTATGCGGCGCAGCTATCCTTCCCATGTCAGAGGAAGTGCTGGTTGCGTTGATCGAGATGGTGAGAAGTTCACCGGTCGTCCTGAAGATCTTCAGGTGTCAGAGGAGTACACCCCGGAGTTCGGCAAGGCTGTGGCCTTTCATATGATGAGTGATGTCCCAACATGAATTGTAGCTGAAGGCAGAGTGCCAATAAGGCAGAGTGCCATAATTCTCTAGAGTTAAATGAGCTTGCTTCATCTTTCGACATTCTGTCTTGTTGGTATTCTGCTTTCCAATGTTGGGACTGGGTTGAGCCCTGGACCCCGTCCGTTCCCTCCACGAGGTGCCGAGGAAAATCCTCGCCGCCTCGTGGAAGGATCTGAGTGATCCGAGCTGGTGCAGCTGTGCAATGAAAATGTAGAGAGCTTCAGTCACTCCGTGATCAGATGTGTTTGTCGGTATTGTCTCAGTTCGTATGCTGCTGTCGTGCAGGTGGCAATGACCTGGCTGGTGTCTCGACCTCCAGTTGCAGGCATCGGTGGCCTGTGTTAATCATTCCATGTGGTTGTCAGTTCAGTGCCATCTGCGATAGTTTCCTGTCTCAAGTTCGAGTGACATGATGTGGCTGCTGACATGTCATCGTGAGTCTTTGGGTTGATTTCTTAAGAATTCAATGTGTTGTGAACTGGGGCTTGTTACACAAGTGCAGGTGTGTGTCAGTATTTAGTAAGATTCAAGTACAGTGTTGCTTTGGAGGATTTCGGTGATGCTTCTGAAACTGTGGGTCATGCTATTGCTCCGTGATGGGCAATTGCTTAACTTGGAAAATGATGCAAAACTGCCAGCGAGAGCAGCTTGGCTCTCACAGGGCGAACTGTGGTGGCGTCTGGACTTGTTTTTCGATGAGAGCAACAGGAACGGCTCAGAACGTCGACAGTACCACAAATGGTACAACTTCTTCAGTGATCTTCTCAGGAAGACCCCCTTGGCTGCGAACTGGGGGTCACATGTGCAAAGTCAAAAAGGCAGAGTGCCAAACCCTGATGCTGTGCAGGAGGATGTGGCATCTTCCACAGCCTTGGCCCGATTCATGTTGCAAGCATCCTTCGACACAAGGACAGACGCCCACAGGGAATGGTACAAGAGCAAACTGAAGGATGCTATGGTACGTGTGTGTGAAACTATCAGTGATGAGCCTCTGGTCATGCAGTTGGATGAAGGCAGAGTGTCATGGTTTCTTCAATCAGCTGGGTTGGTGTCAGGCTTTGCCGCTTGGATGATGAAGTCGCTGGCAGGCAACACGTCCCGATCTTTGCGTCAGCTTTGGGAATCTATGTTCAATGCAAGGACGCTGTCTTCATCTCTCCGAGATGAATCTGAAGGCAGAGTGCCACGAGATTGGGAGGAGGTTGAAACTAGCATCTACGACATCATCGCCTTTGCAACCATGGCAAAAAAACACAGAGCGCTTCAACCGTCGGGGCAGGCTCATGGATTTGCCAAGACAGTCGTGAATGCCTTCATGCACATACATGAGTGTCTGTCCGAGACATTGTCAGCCGGCCTCCAGGTGTATGTCATTGGGCACTACTTGAGTGTACATGATGCTGGTGTGCCTGTGACGTCTCGCAGGGCACTTCTGGGCAAGCGTGTTCCATTGAAAAAGACTGTGGACATCAAAAGCATCTGGAAGTTGCTAGAGGGCGCTGCAAAAAGTGGGACCTCTTTGCGACAAGCCCTCATTCTCAAGAACCAGGACGAACGCAGCGACCTGCATGGTTCCTTGGTGATTTGATATGGAGTAGAATGTTGTTTTGTTAACCAGTTGTTTAAGATTAGTGAATTCTTTGTCACACATTCATTTGATGCCACGTACCCGCGCCACAGTCGAACTAAATTCGACTACCGCTCTTGCCATGGCCGACCCGACGTTCGGCTCTTGCGCCAAGCTGTTGGCCAAGTCCAGCAGAAGGTAATGTCGGGGGCAGAAGTATCCGCTGCGAACTCTGGGATGGCACCACGACGACCACGACGTCCTGCTTCTTTGCGAGCAGAGGGCGACATAAGCATAGCGCGGGCAAATGCTTGCAGCTGCTAGTGGTCGTTGAGAGCCTTCGCCTGATATCCCCATGGCAGAGCGGGGTGACCCCATATCTCGGCCGAATGGGGGTGGCCTAAGTCTCCGGTCCGCATGACTGTCAGAGCACGTTCGTCTTTGCAAAGACGCCGGGGAGGCCGTTACAGAAAGGGATGCTTAAGTCAGGTTGTGCATTTAATATTTATGAAAGGCAGAGTGCCAGTAAAACTTCTAAGGGTTCAGGGTTTAGTGGTTTGCTGCGCTTGCTGTTGATCAGAAAATCCTTGTCGATTCGCTTGCGGCATGTGGAGGCATGTGTGTGGCCGCTACCCAGGACTCGCTGTGTCTCGCACAGGGCTCTGAGGGAAGAACGTAGTGCAGGGCAACTTATAGTCGCACACCATTAGCCGGGGTCACTTCCCTGAGGGTTCGCTAGTGCAGGGCAGCTTGTAGTTCACACCGTTAGCCGGGTGTGGCGGGCCGCTGTTTGGGATTTTCGGGCTCTTGAGGCCAACGGGGATCTGCTGACAACGTGCCTGCTGGGAGCCCCCCATTTATGTCTCTGCACGCTCTGGCTAGCCAGTAGTCAGTGCGAGATGATGACCCACTCGGTGGCAGCAGGGGAGGCTCTTGAACTGTTGATCGACCAAGTGCGCAACATGGAAGGCCGAATCGAGTGAGTAGTCATTAAGTGTCAGGTTGTGATCAAATTTATGAAAGGCAGAGTGCCAAAGGCAGAGTGCCAGTAAAACTTCTAATGGTTTTTTAGTAGGGTTTAGTGGTTTGCTGTGCTTGCTTTTGATCATAAACGTCCTTGTCGATTCGCTTGCCCGACCTAAACCTGAGCAGCGGGCTGGCCGAGGGGGCCCTAGAGACCTGCCAGGTTCCATCTTGTTGGCCGTGTTGGGGGCAGCGATCCATCCGGAGCTGAAAGCTTGGCCACTGACGCCTGCGTGGCCTCGTGGCGGCCACCCTTGGGGCCAACTCCCCTACAGCCCGAGGGGTATGACAGCAGGGCGATGCGCTAATGCGCCTGCTGGGGGTGGCTTAAATGGGGGGCCGGTGCGTCCGTACCCCCCCGGTGAGATCCTAAAAGGGAGGCCGCTTGAGTTGTGTTGTAAAGAGAAGGGTGAGATAGTGCCTTCTTCAGTTCTTGCCTGTGCTCACTTTTGCGCGCAAGTGGCCCTGGGATCAGGTCTATCGTTGATCGTTTGGCATGGCCTGTAACTGTAGTGGCAGCATAGCATCCTGCTGTAAGTTACCACTACCCCAGCCGCCAGCTGTGCCTTGAGCCTGCTACTCACGGTGGTGATGTTAGCCTGTGCCTGGTTTGTTTCTATCGGCGCGTTGCGGGCGATGTTTACGCCGAAGCAAACCAAGTCTCCGGGATCTGTTACATCGCAGGTGTGCCAAATGGCCTGCTGAGCAACAGCTGCGACGGGATCCGGCACAGCGCTGTCATCTTAATTCATTCCCTGTGAGCATGGCGACCCACCTTGGCCGAGTGGGGTGGATTTCAGCAAATGGGGGAGGCCGCTAACCCATGATTAGGCTATATCTCTTTCTGCTGAGCACATGCTTTCTGTTCTCTTGGATCGACGACAGAGGCAGAGTGCCGAGGCAGAGTGCCAGTCGAACCTCTTCGGTGTTGCCTTACCTAAGGAGTAAACCCCTGCCCCACCAGGGTTGCTCCCCACACCATTGGCCATGTGTGAGGCGTTCGGTTTGCCTGTGTCACAGCCTTGAGGCCAACCTATCCCAGGGGCAGGGGGTAGATGACAGCCGGGCACATGGGCTAATGCGCCGGCTGGGGCTGTGACCTGGTGACATCGAAGCAGTCATGCAAGTCACCGGAAGCAATACCGGACAAAGAAGGGAGGCCGTTCTTGGGACATGGCTGTGTTGTTGAGCTGGTGTGTTCCTCCGTCTCATTCATAGTAGAATGTTGTTTTGTTAGCCAGTTGTTTAAGATTATAGTGAATTCTTTGTCACACCAACCTTACCAACAAGTCGCGGTGTGTCCAGTTTTGATTCACCAGCCGCGCTTGCATGCCGATGGCCGGGCATGGGGTCGCTCTGGCGGACCGCGGAAGAAGGAACCGATCGAGGACTTGGGGCCAACCACCAGAGCGGACACCTGGTGATGACAGCCAGTCACACATATGCCAACGTGCTGGCTGGGTCCGAGCTCGGCACCCGAGTGTCCACCTCAGCAACATGGGAGGCCAAATATCGAGCAGAAGTACAGTAATTAGAGTGTCAGTCGAACCTCCTCAAGGTTGCCTTACCTAGCTGGATTTTCTGCGACCTCGGATCGTGTTGTCCGGGCCAGACTTCCAGGTTCCGAACAAAGAAGGGAGGCCGTCCGTTCTTGGGACATGGTTGTCTTATTGAGCAGAGAACCTTGCTCGGCTTGCTGTTCGGTTGTGTTTGTCACGAGTGCCAACATGTTCAGAATGGGGTTTGGTGTATGTTGCTCTACCAAGCGGCAGCTGCATGCCCGCCAATTTTGGCAGCTACCGACACACTGTTGGCCGGGTGTGGAGCGAGGGCAAGGGCACTGGGGTCCCGCAGTCTAGGGGGGGGTTGGGGCCAACGGCCAGCGGGCATCTGGCTATGACATCTGGACACATGCGCTAACGTGCCAGGTGGCCCCTCCCGAAAATGACGTAGCCTCGGTGACCCAAGCTCTTCCATGGGAGGCCGAAGAATGGTGTTGCTTGCGCATAGTGTTGAAGTCCAAGTTGTACTTTTGTATCTCAACGATTGCAGCGAACGAATCGATCGCTCTTTGACTTGCCAGCTCAGGTGTGCCTGAGTCCAGCTGTGACGAGTGGCAGCTTCGAATCAATCGGTTGTACCAGGAGAGAGCTATCACTGCTATGCAGCACTGTCGACAAATCAACTTCATCGCCGATGGGTCTACTCACAGCACCAGCGATTGTCTTGTGACAGTGGCTTGGGCGAATGAGATTTCTGCTGCAGTGTTTGCACCCATGCAAGTGATGAAGACTGGACAAGTTTCTCCACAAGACCGGTTTGACGACGACCTGCTTCTTCACATATCAAAGCGAAAGAAGCTGGAAAGGATTGCTGCATTCAGGCAGCTTCAAGCGATCAGTCACCAAATCTGGATTTTGCACAGAGGGCGAATGGATTTGGGCTCTTTCAAGATCGCCCCCTCTCTTGGGCAGAGGCCTGTGAAAAGATATGAAAGCAGGGTGGTTTTCCAAGTTGGAAAAGAAGACAATGACATTGACCGCTGTTTTCAGTGGTTGAGGGACAATCCGGATCCGGCTGAAGGCAGAGTGCCAGAAGGCAGAGTGCCAGAAGGCAGAGTGCCACCAGCTTTTCCTCATGTCTCCTTTCTGAAGACAATGTCTGAGGATGGAGAGATCACAAATGTGCTCCCCGTCTTGCCAGAGTCAGAGAAGTGGTGGCTGAACATTCCACTGCTGGTCTTGGGCCTTGACCAGGGCAGCATCGGACTTGCTGGCATGGCCTATGCTATGCGTGAAAACATGATTCATGTGAAATGTGACAAGATTCACAGGGCCATTCGAGATTTCAAAAACAGCATGTCGAGATGCCTCAAAGGACTCTTCCTGAAAGCACAACTTCACTCCTCTTACATCTTTGCCCTGAATTATAAACCCTTTGGAAGTGGTGGTTTCTACCAGCAGAAGAAGGAAATGCTGGCGAGTTTTGTTTCCTGCACATCACCGAGCAGAAGCTTGTTGTGGGACGCTTTTCGAGATAAGATTGCCTATGACTTAGACAGGCAGCTATCCGGTGACGAGCATGAGATTGAACATATGCTTGCAAATGTCGAATCCTTCATGAAGAAGGGCAGCTTGGTGAAATCCTCCAGATGGTTCAGCTGGAACCAGCTATGTTGTGAGCAACTTCATGAGTTTCATGTCCTCAAAATGCTGCTGGCTGATCATTTCGGTGAAGATCAATCTTTCAGCCCTTGCTCAAGGGAAAGACTCAGCCTGTATTCCAACTCGGCGAATACACAATCGGGCAAGGAGCTCTTCGAAGGCAGAGTGCCAGAGTCCGAAGGCAGAGTGCCGGACTCTGACAATGGTGAGAGGCAGGAAGATGCACTGGGTGATTTGCAAAAGCTGTCACAGGCTGGTCGTGCCACTGATCCACGGAAAGAACTCAGCTTGTTGAAAGCCAGCATGGGGGGCTTCAAGTTGGCATACTATCTCATGACAGAAGACCTTTTCGATCACTCCAAGATATTGTACAAAGTGACCGAACCGTTGTGGACATGGTATGGGAAACAAGTAAAAAACGTTAAATCGCCGCAGGATGGTCGAGGTTATGCCGAGTTGATGACAGTGAATGATGCCTGGAAAGCAGACAAACATTTGTTGCAGATTGTCTCCAACCTGCAGAAGACCGAGTTGTGGAAGGAGCATCTGGATACTGATTTACACGAGCCCGCAGAAAAAATCATGATGTTGAGCTTGCATTTGCTGATGAACAGGGTCTGGACTTGCAGTCTTTTTTCACTTCCACCAGATGCCTATGCGGGATTGCTGTCACCTGATGCAGAAATTCGGACGATCACGGCTTTGAAGGCAAAGGGCCATCACACATCACTCTTGAGGTTGGAGTCGACATTGGCACGGTCCACTCCAAGTGTTCATGCCCGGCAACTCTTCACAGACCTGCAAGTTGGAATCAGCCATCCTTCGAGACTTTTTCTGGACACATTGGAGGCACAGGGATATGAAGTGGCGCCTCCGGGGTCAGAAGACATTGTCGTGGATGATGTTGACACAGAGCAGGACGGGGAGATGGAGGATTCTGTGCCTGAAGAAGCAGATGACGGTGCCGGAGTTGGTGACATTTTGTTAGACGGGCAAGAGGGCAGAGTGCCAGCTCAAAGGACTGTAACAATATCGGTACCAGCATGCCCTGCAACCCACCTGCTGAGTGTTCTGGTGCAGACGCTGCCAGACAACAAGATTGTGGAAGATGTGCACAACAAGATTCGTAATGATTCTTTGTTGAACAAAACCCGCAAGCAAACATACTCCACGATTCAAACTGTGATCGAGAATTCAAACGTCTTTGAAAGCCGTTCAATCAGGCATCCGGCAAAAGTCAAACGGGAATATTTTGAAAGGGAGTTTTGGAATGTGGACAGGAAGCGCCAAAAGTTGTGCTTCAGAGGATGTGTCCACAAGCTGCCGTCACAGTATACCGAGATTGTCGGCGACAAGACATGGAACACCCTGTCAGAAGAGACACTCGAACGAGCATCAGCTGCGTGGTCATGGCTAATTCACTACAATGATGCAAGACTGGCATCTCAGCATGTTCCCTTGCGTGCTGGGAAGTTTAGCAGCCTTGCAGCCCCTTTGAAGATCTTGAACCATGTCTTGGATTTGACATGCTATCTCTCTCTTGGGGCAAAAACCTGGGCTGCTCTCATGTGGCCAGTGGTCCAGCATGAGGACCAGTCGACAGGAGAGATATATTTTGTTTTGAAGGCAGAGTGCCCGGATGGTTCCAGCGTCAAGGCCTGCTGGATTCATTTGTATGAGCCCCAGTATTGGGAAGTCATCGAAACAGAGGCAGTCTTCTGGAATGGCTTCATTTGCCTCCGTCGTTGTGCTACAAGCTCAGTGTCACTTCTATCCTATATGTTGCAGCATCCCAAGTGACATGTTTTCATTTAGGATTCTGTCAACTGTCGACCCATACAGTAAATAGTACAATAAACTTATATAAGTTTTGCTGTGCTTGTTTTTGCTGACTCGACTGAGGGAAATGTCACAAGCATGTCGGACTCTCGCAGACTGCCAGAATCTCGCCGAGCATGTGATCTCCCAGACTGGAAACGTAGACGAAAAAAAGCGAAAGGAGCTGCAACGAATGCGCCGTCCAAAGCTCATGAGCCTGATCGCTTCTCATCACCTTCCGGAAGATGAGGATTTCATGCGCAAAATTGAGGCTATGTATTCGACAGCCAAAGATTCAACAGAGGATGAGGATGAGGATGACATTATCATGGGGGACTTTGTTGATGAGCTGGTTCTTGACGACCTGCTTGCTGAGGACAAACAGGAATTTAAAATGGTCTCAGACGCAGTCAGAAAACGCAGAATCAAAAGGGTGCATCAAACCTGGCAGGCCATCAAGACGCAGCAAGCAAAGGCCAAGGCAAAGGGCAAGGCCAAAGCAAAGACCAAAGCAAAGGCCAAGCCACAGGCCAAACGGAAAGCCAAGAGAAAGATTTGTCGCCCACGTATGTTGCCCAGGAAGCAACCCGCGCCTCCTGATGAAAGTGGTCAAGAGGGAGCAGAAGGCAGAGTGCCAGCACCTCCTGCTGAGGTGCCGGTGGAGCCGGAGCCTGATAATCACGTGGAGGCCGCGGAAGGCAGAGTGCCAGCCCCTCCTGCTGAGATGCCGGAGGTGCCTGCTGCAATCCCTGTCCCAGAGCCTGATGATCACGTGGAGCCCGAGGAAGGCAGAGTGCCAGCCCCTCCTGCTGAGATGCCGGAGGTGCCTGCTGCAATCCCTGTCCCAGAGCCTGATGATCACGTGGAGCCCGAGGAAGGCAGAGTGCCAGCCCCTCCTGCTGAGATGCCGGAGGTGCCTGCAGTGCCTATCCCAGCACTCGAGCCACGGGAGGTTGCAGTCCGTGGCCCCCAACATCAGCGGCGGCCGAACCGTGTTGACTACCAAGGGGTATGGACACCTGTTCAATGCCCGGAGTGTCCCAAGATCGCTGGTGAGATGAAGTACGACCCGAATCCTGGTGGCACTGACAAAGCAAAATGGTTTCTCCGAGTTCGTGTGACAGACGGCGGTCTCTTGGAAAGATTCGGAACATTTGTTATAGCTTCGATGTGGTTGCCTGATCTGCTGTGTGTTGTGTCACATTACATGAACCCATGTGTGTCTGGCATTGAAGGCGAGTGGAGCCACCTCGTACCCTATCACTGGGGACGTGTGGCTTCCAAGATGACAGAAGCGCAGGCCAGACAACACGTCATTGACCATAGGCCCTGTTGTGGCCCGACCAGGAGGCCTGGCAACAACTAGAGGATTCATCCTGCGCTGCAAAGAAAAGTTGTGTGTCTGTCTGTGTGCTTGCATTGATGGCAGCGGGTCCTGCTAGATTGGAATGCGTCCGAGAGACTGTGTGTTTCTGCTTGGGGAAGACGGATTGCGAAAGCATGTTCGCATTTTCACACATGTGGAATTTGTCACGTGCAAGCACATGGACAATCATTTCGAGTGCCACAACCCGGAAGCCGCACAAACTAGCACATGTGGTTTGAAGCCGTGCGTGCTTGTGACTGAACAGTAGCCGTCCAGAGCAATGCATTTCGCCCCGATCGAACGAGGAGAGTGTTTCTTCAGAGGCGAGCTCTCCCCAATCTTGATCAAAACCGCTTGCGAAAAATTGGCCAAAGCGCCTGACCAGTGGAAACCAGCTGAGAGATGGAAGGAAGTTTATGACGACGTGCCTTGGGAAATCATGGTTCGCTACCTGCGTTACTGGCCACGTATTGGCTCCCGCATTACAGGAGGCCTCAGGCTTCTTCGACGGTACCAAGGCCCCTTCCCGAAGTGTTATCAGGTGGGTGAAGGAGAAGAACCGCTGGAGTTGCCGCGCGTTTCTCTCGTTTGTGATTTTGTTTATGTTTGGAACGACGAAGATGAACAACAACGGCAGTTTGTCCTTCAGATGAAACACCTCTCACTTGTTGCCATCCGTCTCGGTGGTCCGGGGAACTTCCTGACCTTGATGCTGGAGCAATACCTTTGACCGACCAGCTGAGTGCAAAGTTGGGGTGGCAATAATTAATGGATCTTGAGGCGGGAAGGCAGAGTGCCAGCAGCTGGGAAGGCAGAGTGCCAGACGTTGTCGCGTCACCCAGCTGTACCCTGCTTCGCCTGCACGTGATTCGCTTGACAGTGTGGTCAACGCAGAAAAGCGCAACATCCAGCAGTTCGTAGCCACTTCACGCGATTTGTGCATCCCTAATACTATCAAACCCTAAAACTATGGCACTCTGCCTTCTAGCCCCAAACCCTAAATACTAAAGACCCTGAAACTCTAACCCTAACCCTTTCATTACCCTCAAACCCTAACACTATGGCACTCTGCCTCCTAACCCCAAACCCTAAATATACTAAAGACCCTGAAACTCTAACCCTAACCCTTTCATTACCCTCAAACCCCTAATACTATGGCACTCTGCCTTCTAACCCCAAACCCTAAATATACTAAAGACCCTGAAACTCTAACCCTAACCCTTTCATTACCCTCAAACCCTAACACTATGGCACTCTGCCTGCTAACCCCAAACCCTAAATACTAAAGACCCTGAAACTCTAACCCTAACCCTTTCATTACCCTCAAACCCTAACACTATGGCACTCTGCCTTCTAACCCCAAACCCTAAATATACTAAAGACCCTGAAACTCTAACCCTAACCCTTTCATTTCCCTCAAACCCCTAATACTATGGCACTCTGCCTTCTAACCCCAAACCCTAAATACTAAAGACCCTGAAACTCTAACCCTAACCCTTTCATTACCCTCAAACCCTAACACTATGGCACTCTGCCTTCTAACCCCAAACCCTAAATGTAATAAAGACCCTGAAACTCTAACCCTAACCCTTTCATTACCCTCAAACCCCTAATACTATGGCACTCTGCCTTCTAACCCCAAACCCTAAATATAATAAAGACCCTGAAACTCTAACCCTAACCCTTTCATTACCCTCAAACCCCTAATACTATGGCACTCTGCCTTCTAACCCCAAACCCTAAATATAATAGAGACCCTGAAACTCTAACCCTAACCCTTTCATTACCCTCAAACCCCTAATACTATGGCACTCTGCCTTCTAACCCCAAACCCTAAATATAATAAAGACCCTGAAACTCTAACCCTAACCCTTTCATTACCCTCAAACCCCTAATACTATGGCACTCTGCCTTCTAACCCCAAACCCTAAAGACCCTGAAACTGTAAACCCTGTGCCAGGTCTTCTTCATCCTCGTCTTCTCGGAAAAAACATTAAAAAATGTAGTTTTTTTTTTGTGTGTGTTTTAAAGTTTTTAAAAATTTTTAAAAGTTGTTTAAAGTCTTTAAAAGTCTTTCAAATTCTTTTTAAAGTTTGTAAAAGCTTTTAAAAGCGTTTAAAAGTCTTTTAAAGTCTTTTTAAAGCTTTTAAATGTATTTTAATGTTTTTAAAAGTCTTTTAAATATTTTAAAAGCCTTTTAAAGTTTTGAAAAGTCTTTTAAAGTTTGCAAAAGTCTTCTAAAAGTTTCTAAAAGTCTTTTAAAGTCTTCTAAAAGTTTTTAGAATGTTTTTTCTTGCATTTGAAAGTTTTTAAAAGTCTGTAAACGTCTTTAGAAGCCAACTCTGTCGAAAAAGCCCTGTGGATCTAAACCTTGTGGTTCTGGTTCGGTGCAAAAGGGCAATGACTAAACCCGTAAACCCAGGCCCCTAAGCCTAGCCCCAAGCTGGACATCCAGCGACCCACAGTTTTTTTTGGGTTATGCCCCGATACTTAATCAAAGGCGAAAAGGAGGGACCCTTAATGGGGACCCCTACCCTATAATGGGGCTGTATAATGGGTATATAATAGCTATATTAAGGGTATATACCTAGAGGTCCTTAGTAAGCGTCCCTCCTTTTACCCTTGGACTTAAGGGTCAGAGACTACAGTTTTGTAGGGTCTGGGCCTGCCCGCAGGAAGACCTTAATTTCAACAGGGTTTAGGGTTCAAGGTTCAGGGTTCAGGGTTTACTTTTCAGGGTTTAGGGTTCAGGGTTTGGGGTTTAGGGTTTAGGGTTTAGGATTCAGGGTTCAGGGTTTAGGGTTTGGGGTTTAGGGTTCAGGGTTTAGGGTGTAGGGTTTTTGGGGTTTAGGGCTTAGCTCCTTTTTGGTGAAACCCAGGCAAGACCAGTCCAAAGGACCAGGCTAAACAGCCCAAAGCCCCCCCTCCAAACAAAAACGGTTTAGGGTTTAGGTAACATCCCAAAGCCCGCCTGCACTACTCGGGACCTTAAAACGATAAACCCCGAGCCCAAAGCCTCACCCCAGGTCCTTACTTCATCCTCCAGAAGCTGATGGTCGCCCTGGTTCCGATCCTCTTCGCCAATGTGGCTGCCGTGCAGATTGTTCTGCTCTCTCTCATGACGGCACCTTGACTACTTTCCTGAGCAGTACCCTTCTGCCCTTTTGGTTAAGGGTCCCCTTACTCAAACCGAATTGTAGGAACATGGGTACCTCTATTCTCTCACGACGGTACCCTGACAGAAAAAGCCAGGGTTATTTTTATCAGTCTTGGTTCGCGCGTGTGTGCATATGTACACAGATACATACATGTGAACAAAATGTGTAGATACGTTACATACGTCTGTAGGTAATATATATACATATATATACATATATATATATATATATATACACACATGCTTACATGACAACGGGACCGTAGTAAACAGCAGGAAGTATTGGGTAATTCACCTTCAGTGTTGGGGCTTCGGGTCAAGCTTTTTTTCGCCGGTTTTTGCGGTCCAAGCATTCGAGCTTGACGTTCTTGCTTAGCATCGAGGATGTCCGGATATGTACCTTCATTCACAAAACCACGTAAGAAATGTGTATGAATTCGTCCGCAACATTAGGAGCCGCTGAAAGTCTGTGATTGCAGAACATAACAACGCCTATGGGATGATAGTATTTACACATATATTTGCATATGGATAACGACTCAAAAAGCCGTGAGTGCTGAGTAGCCGATAGTAGGGCGTTAGGATGTCAGAGCAGTTCAGAGTAGAGGAGATCCAGAACTTGGTCCGTCAACTTCCTGCGAAAACGGAACTAATCCGGAACTATGTATAAGGGGCTTTCTTGATGGTCTGCTAGGACCCAGAGTAAGCCCTTATTCCCTTTGTCAGGGTTCAGGTTCCCTTATAACCTCCTTTAAACCAAAAAGGGCACCCTTTTGATTTCTAGGTTACTCTTAGGTCTAGTTTGGGGCAGTGGAACCTTAAACCCCAAACGTGAGAGGAAAGTTCTTGAGGACTTGGGGTAATTAGTGAGCCGGCACTCAACCCCGAAGGTTCTCTACCTTGTGGCCGCCACCCGCGTGTTCCCCTGGGCGACGGATTTGGCGAACAGTGCCGCAGCTCTTCGGAAGATGGTCCCGGTTTAGGGTTTGCCTATAGCCTCCATTGTAGGTCTTTTTTTGGTTAACCAGTTTTATGGTTAGGATCCTATAATAGAGATTCTGGTTCACCAAAAAAAGGAACTACAATGGAGACTATAGGTAGGGGCTCGAGGATGGCTTGAGATGAGTTAGAGCTCCCTGCCTCTTTAGGATAGGTCGTCGAGCTGCCCCTCCGGCGCCGAGGGAAATCTTTGCGGCGGTCTTAGCCATCTAAGGATCGGGATCTAACCCTGATCCTTGAACCCGGGCCTAAAGCCCGAAATCCCTGAACCATAAACCCGAAATGCTCTGCTCTCCAAGACGCTAAGGACTTGTTTCTGAACACGGGCCTCACCTTCTTCCTTATCATCTCGTCCTTCTTTGTGGATGCCAGCGGCAGTGACACACGGTGCCTTTGGTTGATGACTTCGTTTGTGTTTTTTTGTGCTGAGGACGGTGCTTAGCTCCAAGCCGCAAAAGCGTGTAAGGCTCTTAAAGCCTTAGATGTTTGCCGGTTTAGGGTTTCTGAGGAGCCAGAAAGTTTTCGAAAGCTCACAGAGGATGTTGGACATAGGCAGAATCTTGAACATCAATCTCGCCCTCCCCACCAAACCGTGCCTCTGCGTGATGACTCATAACCAGAAGTGTTCTTCATGACGTAATCTAGCCTAAATCTTCCAATTCCTGGCCTGCAAACCCCCATACCGAACACCTCCTCTAAAGACAACCCCCCCCCCCCCCCGAAAGCTCGCAGACACCTAACAGGCGCAACAGCACAGGGAAAGAGCCTCCTAAACCCGCACATGAAGCCCCCAATCTGCTTGGAGGTTCATTGGGAGATATAAGTCCCCTAATCTGGATTATAGTATTTTTACCATACTTATAACTCCAGTCGAATGGAGTATAGTGACTTCATTATAACTACACATAAAGCCCACAACTTCACGAAGACACCGGCTGCAGAAACAAGCAGACAAAGCCAAACGCACGAAAGAGCCCAGGACCTTCCTCAGTGTACTGCTCATGACAGTGATCGGGCTGATCTCCTTCGGCCTGCAGGACCCCTTTTAGGGTTCAGGGTTTATGTGTGTGGTTGTTTTCGCTTTTTTTTCTGAGGTCTGTAATTTTGATTCCCGACTAACTACTTGAAACTATTTTGAGGCGTTCCTAATATGATTATGTATAATATCCCCAAAGCCATTTGCTTTTATTGGAGGCTCCTATGTCAAAGGGGCTGTTACGGTCTGCAGAGGGGATTCTTTGGTTGTTTGTCAAGGACTTCTTCGTTGCGCAGCAGTTTTTCCACAAAGCAGTTTTTTCCTTAAGCCGGAATAACCTACCTTTTTAGGGTTCCCTATTATGACTTCCTTATATAAATCCTTAAAAGGGTAGGTTCTTCCGGCTTAAGGTTGGGGTGGGGTTTAAGGATTTCTGGATTGGATCGGTTTAGGGTCTGGGGTTGAAGGGGGGTGTGCAATTACAGTTCGGGGGTTGCCCATCGGAGCCTACCAGATCCCAAAGATCATACAACAGGGGCCAAACAAAGCGGCTTCATGCGCGCTCTTGGGGTTTACGGTTTAGGGTCCTATATAGCTATGCTGTCATATAGGGTCACATAACCCCCTAGGATGCCCAGTAGTACCCTTATTCCTTTTTTGCAGTCCTAGGTTCCTTATAAAGTTTCCCAATACCAAAAAGAGAGGCCTTTTTATTCTTAGGTTACTGGGTATCCTAGCAACAGGGGCCAAACCAAGCGGCTTCATGCGCGGTCTAGGGGTTTAGGGTTTAGGGTGAACACTTAGACATATTTTCCGGTTATAGTCCTATATAGCTATGCTGTCATATAATATAGGATCACAGAACCCAACGCTGTCCATGTTTCATCTTAGTACCAAGTTCCTTGCACTACATGCCCAGGCCCTAAACTGCGTAATGGGTTTCAACACAATGTATCCGTACACTGTTTGACATTCTGGACGTTTTTCCACGAATGCCCTGGCCCAAACTCCCTACTAAAGCTTGTTTTTCATTCCGAAGCCTTAAACCCGAATCCCTAAACTCCACATCAGCCCCATAAACCCTCGGCCGACATTGAAGCCTGCTTCGGCAGGCTTTGGCATTGCGGGCGCTATGGAAGCGATTCCATCCCGGCCGCTTTGGCGCTAGTTTAGCGCTTGCATCTTAGCTGAGGGCGCAGATGCTGGTTTGGGTTTTCCGCCCAATCTGCCAGGCAAGAACTACAACTTCTTCCTCTGCCACCACAAGGCAATGCTGGTGCTGGAAGCAAGTCTAGGGTCTATAGGTTTTAAAGGAGTATTTACTTGAGGTTTCTCTAGTCTCTGTATTGGGATTCACGTTTCTTTGGCAGTTGAAAGGGTCGCTGGCACTTGGGCTTCTCGGATGTTCAGCTTTGGGAGTCGCGGTTTTGGGGTTTAGGGTGCAGCGTTGTTGAGGGTGCAGAGGGTTTAGGGTTTAGGGGCGTCTGCACTCGCTCTGCTGCTCGGGCTGAAATGCTGCGCCCTTGAGGCTGCGATTCGGGTGAAGGACACGGAGGGAGCAACTGGCCAGAACGGGCATCCGAGACGGTCCTGGCAGCAGACAGTTCCCGTTCTGCGAAGGGTCGGCGTTGTATGCGGATATCTACAGAATCAACCAGTTCCGGGGCCAGGACCCGGTCCTCATGGCGCCTCCAACGCCACCGACTCAGAAGGCGATGCCCAAGACTGGGTTTTTTCAAGGCACAGCTCTATTGCCACCTCCACCGGCGCTAATCGGGCGTGGATGTACTTCGAAGTCGAGCTCGTGCGGATCCGAAGTCGCTGGCATCGTCATTGGGTCAAATTGAAAGCCTGTGTACATGAGTATCTGGGATTGATTGTACTTAGTAATCTGGAAGCTGCGAGATGCACGCGTGCGTGCAGTAAAGCGGGATCTATAGCACCATGTCAAGTGTGTGAGCGACTGCGTGTTTGCATGAACTTGTTGGTGTGATTGCTTGACAGCTCGCAGTGTTGTGTGCTCACAGCTGCACCTGCTGGTTAGCAGGCAGTGGGTTGGGCCATAGGCCCAGCCAAGTGAAAGTAGGGACCCGTATTATGATTATACTTTCGTTAAACTTTAAATAGTACTAGTACTACTGACAGCCCTGCTCTAACTGTTAAGAGCAACTAGGTCATGCGCCCACCAGGACCCTGGTAGCGATGCGGGGTACTACATTTAAGACACAACACATGCACCAGGCGGAGACTACATGGAACACTTGCACAGTGCCTAAAATGCCTCATGAGTCTCTGATGAAAAGCATGTTGTATGTGCCTTCTAGGTCTTATATGTCATGAACACCAAATAAATCTCAGACGTTACATACACATGAACATGTGTCGACGACCCTTGCATATGTGTGCGACCCTTACATTTGTGTGCGGTCCTAGAACGTCGTCACTGGCCCCCCCACCCCACCCCTAAAGCATGGCTATCCCCGAAACCCCCAAAAAGAGCAGGTTAACACCAGGGACCCGGCGCGCGCGCGCCACCAACTAAGATCTTGAGGTCTGGGGCGTGTTTATAGAGTCCGCGGCCGCGGCTCCTTTTGTTGTGCAGAGTTTCGGGCTTCGGGAGCATGCATCGTTCAGTGCAGTGTTTGTTAAACCTCAAACCGTAAATCCCAAACCCTCGAAGCCATAAATAAACGTAAAAGCAACCCTAAACTTAAGCCCTTGAGTTACGCAATCGATTCTCTCACCAGCTCCAAAACCCCTACGTTCGACAGAAGCAGTTCTAAATTTTCAAAACTAAAGCCTTCTTGGTTTTGGTGCAAGTTTTGGTTTCTTACCTTGCTAAAATCCCTAAAGCCCCAAAACTCTAAAGCCAAAGCCCTAAACCCTCAAACCGTAAAGCCATACCCATAGGCCCCAAAGTAGTTCCTTTTTTCCAAGGGTAAAAGGAGGGACCCTTAATAAGGACCCCTAGGTATAGACCCTTAATATAGCTATTACATACCCATTATATAGGCCATTACGGGGCAGGGGTCCCTATTAAGGGTCCCTCCTTTTCCCCTTTGATTTTTGGGATTACCTTATAGGATTCTATTTATGAACCCCCAAAAGGAACTACTTTGGGGCCTATGGGTAAACCCTAACCTTGGCAGAGGCCGGTGCTGCCGTGCTTTGCCGCTGGCTGAAGAGCGAGATGCTTCAGCAGCCATCTGGTCGAAGTCGGGGTTCAGGGTTTACGGGTTTTAGTTTACTGGGTTGTCCTTTGGGTTTACCATAATAGTTTTCAATTTTCAAAGGGCTTAAAGGACAACTCAGTTTAATTTCTTCTGAATTTACGGTTTGGGTGTTTTTTTTCAAGGTTTTAGGTTTAGGGCTTAAGGGTTTCAGGGTTGTTATAATGAGTTGTTTAGGGTTGGGTGTTTGAGGTCTAGGTTTGGTACTCTAAGGTCGGACCGTTTGAGGGTTGTAGGTAACCTTTACGTGTTAAGGTGTAGGCTTTTGAAACGACTTCTAAATCGGATTTTATAAGTTCCTTGTCCTTGTACGGTTTTGTGCTGTTTTCCCCTGAACCCTAAACCCCTTAAGCCTGGCCTAAGGACTTTATTACAGGTTGGGTACTGCCCCCATTCAGCAATAGTTGGGTAATATTCCTATATGGGAGTTTTCGAAAATTGGGGTTACCTTACTTTGGGGTCCTTATAATAAGGATCCTACTATTTAGGGTAGTGTATTAGGGTCCCCTATTTCGGAAATTCCCATATAGACACACTAGGACCCCAAGAGTAGCCCCATCATAGACTGTATGGGGCAGCACTTGATGTAGAAGCCTTGTAAACTGCTTTACCGGAGAACATTCCGAGAGACAGGGGGCCCTCAGGGTTCCCTGAAAGGGTCCTTAGAGGGATCTATAAGGGCTCTATCATGGGCATTATGGTAGGAGTGTCCTTGGGGTCCTTATAATTAGGAGCCTCCGATTTAAGGTGCTATATTAAGGGCCCCTTTTCGGAAACTGCCATGTTAATAACCCAATCATACGATCCAGGTTTCAACTCAGAGAGTCACATGCCCCGAACTTAAGGAATAAAGCTTAAGTTACAGGAGGCTGAATCTCGTGATTTTCGGTATAAGCCGTGATTAAGAACAGGCTCTCGTGGTATATGTAAACACCGCGCACACTTTCACGTATGCTTGGATACTTGCACGCCAGACCCTAACTAAAGGGTCATGCCCTCCCCCCCTCCCCCCGTCCCTTCAGGATACCAATTTTTCGAGATGGCAAGTCCTAGCCATAAAGATTGGGTACCTTTCAAAAGGGTTAGAGTATGATCGTACTTGCAAGATCATGGCCACTTAGTAACTAAGGTCATATAGTCACTGTACTTACAACCTAGTTAGTTATGACGTCCCACGATCCTTGAAGTATGTTTAAACCCTCTTACAGAACCAGTGTAGATCCCTTAAGGGAACCCTTTAAGAAACCCTAGCAACTAAGCCCCATGATCGTCAACCCAGTAAACCCTGAACCCCTACACTCCTAAGCCCCCAAAACCCTGAAGCCTAACGTCTTGCCCCTTGTTACCCTACACCTTAAACACTAAACTTTTAACCCCAAAACCTGTAATCCAAAACCTAAAACCCTAAACCTAAACCCACATCCTTACCGAAAGGACAGTAATCCTTAAGCCCAAAACCTGAAACCCTAAACCTAAACCCACATCCTTACCGAAAGGGCAGTAATCCTTAAGCCCAAAACCTGAAACCCTAAACCTAAACCCACATCCTTACCGAAAGGGCAGTAATCCTTAAGCCCAAAACCTGAAACCCTAAACCTCAACCCACATCCTTACCGAAAGGGCAGTAATCCTTAAGCCCAAAACCTGAAACCCTAAACCTAAACCCACATCCTTACCGAAAGGGCAGTAATCCTTATAAGCTCTAGATCTTACAAGCCAAAACTGCCAATCCGCTGCCCCTTCGGATAAGATCCTGCATGATGTTAAGGACCCTAAACTAACGGATTTATGGTATATTCCTTATTATGGGTCATGCAAGATTTATATCATCAACCGTTCAGAGCCTTGAGGTCTGGAGGGAAGGTCAGAGTCTTCTTGGACTCGGCTCCTTGACTTTTGAGGCTTTGACGGTTTAGGGTTTAGGGTTTAGGGTTTAAGGTTTAGGGTTCAGACGGTTTAGGGTTTCTACTTGTAGGGTTTAGGGTTTGGGATTCGCATAGGGTTTCGTCAGAGTCCATCAGCACTCCCCAGCTTTTTGGGCAGTTGCTTCGGGTCCCTAGGGATTTTGTAATGGTGCTTATCAGAGTTCTACGGGGCGTCTTTGCGGATTCTATGAAGCGTTTATATGCTTTGGATCGGGCATTAAAGGTTTGTTGTTGGTATGGTTTTTGCGACGAATCTCCTGGCAGATCCGCCAACCGATCGGGTTGGTTTCATTACCCTAAACCCTAAACTCTAAACCGAAAATCAAAACCCTAAAGCCTTAACCCTTGTTGTGGGTTTCTAAGGCTTATACAGCGGGCTTAAGTTGTTCGTTGCAGCTTCTGCTGGGGATCTCAGTGTAAGAATCGCCAATAGTGAAATTGAATGAGCAATGCGTTTTCCGTGCCATGACTCCCTGAATTGAGTGCCTAATGCTAGCGCTCCAGTTACCTAAACAGTAAATAGTAGGTTACTGTGGTATATAATATATGGTTCGTAACCTACTATTTAGGTCACTGGAGCCCTAGGGTAAACGAAGATACGGTGTCAAGGTCAGGGATGAGGTTTGGGTGCGCTGTGGCAAAAGGGGCTTGGATGTTTCAAGTTTATGGCTTCAGGGCTGAGTGTTTTCAGTGTTGTTGTATCTCAAGACGTAGCCACAGCCTGCAAGTTTCCTCACCCTAAGGCTCACCCTAAGGGTCCATGTACCCAATTTGCCAAATAGTGTATACTTTGGCCTTGAAGTACTCCCTATGTGGGTACAAGGGGGCCAAAGTATATGCTATTTTGGGTACATGGACCCTTAAACTATAGAACTCTTATAGAACCCTTTTGTAGTAACCCTTAAAGTACCCTTAAAGGAACCCCCCAGTTGGGTACATGGACCTTCAGGGTCAAAGAGGCGTTCAGTGACGTAACCAACCCTGGAGGCCCTTTTACCGACAGGTGGTATGTATACACACACATATTATGTGTATATGTATTTATGCAAGTACATATATATATATATATATATGTATATATTTATACGAGTATATATGTGTGTATATATATATATATGTATATATTCACAGGGTAAGATCCAAAGCCCAACCGGATCCATATTTTCATG
Organism: Symbiodinium sp. CCMP2592; assembly: GCA_905221615.1. Taxonomy (NCBI): domain Eukaryota; class Dinophyceae; order Suessiales; family Symbiodiniaceae; genus Symbiodinium; species Symbiodinium sp. CCMP2592. The sequence goes on along the minus strand of CAJNDT010001112.1, from coordinate 1,233,329 downwards.
TGTACATATATATATGTAAACATACGCACATACGCATGCAGATGTACAGTAAGCAAGAGGGAAAAGACTGTTTGCCCACTATGATGGTGATTGGGCTTCCGGGGTAAGATGCAGGTTCAAGATACTGGTGCGATTCGTACTAGACCCTGGGGATCTAAGGTAAGGCTTTTGGGCCCAAAGACCATACTATATAAGGCTTTTGGGCTATTCTGATGCCCAGGGTTAGACCCACCACGGTTTAGGGTTCAGGGCTGGGTCGGTCAGTATGATAGGAAACCCTAAAGAAGACACTAGGCATCATTCAGATTCCTTCAGTGCCGAGCCTGGGCCCTAGACTGAAATCGAAGCTGAGGATGAGCTCGAGGGGCTCGCCGCAGCACGGCTGACGTTCGTGAGGGCTTTCGTGTAGCATCCTCCCACAAACTCTTCAGAAGCTTTTTCAATAAATGTTCGTGGGCCAAAGAGCCATGAGATCTTTGGCCCCAAACCCTAAACCCTAAATCATAAGGTCTTTGGGCTAAGCGCCTTGAGGCATGGGCGGGGAAGAGCTTCCGGGTGCTGTTGCCTGAAAGCTCTATCCCTAAGGGTCTTGCATTGGCCCCAAAGTACCTACGTAGGACCTACTTCAAGGCCAAGGTATATATATATATATATATATACACCTTAAACCCTAAACCCTAAACCCTAAATATATATTGTTTGGGCGCATCATGTCCCTGGGATCTGCTGAGAACTAGGGAGGGGTGATGCCTGAGGGTTTCGGCTGGGTTGGGATGTGGGGTCCCATACCTATAGGCTCATACCCTACCCCTTTTTTTAGGTACCTACTTTTCTATATAGGAGATCCTAACCATAAAGTTAGGTACCCTAAAAAAGGGGTAGGGTATGACCCTCTAGGTATTCAAGGGTTAGTAGTTCGGCTTTACGGCCTTCAGGCTTCCTCTTCATAATACAGAGGCCTAAATTCTTACTTATTTCATTCCATAGGGGTTCCTTATTATCCCTATACTATGGCACATTCTAATTATTAAGGCCCCTACATTAGTGTGATTGCGTGGTGCTTTCTTTTTGTTGTGAGGGGAGGATTCTACCCTAAGTTTGTCAGGCCAGAATTACCTCGGGTATCTCGTAGTTTCTGTTTTGGGCTACCTGTTAGGACCCCAACTATAAGATAGTTAAACCAATAACGCTGAACTACAACGGAAACTATAGGTATGTTGAAATGACCGTCTTAGGTCCACTGTGTCTTTAGAGCAGACCTAGTCAGTCTCCAGGTGTACGAGGCTTCATGGTCAGGAATTTGAAGCCGAACCTCAGTCTGCGAGTATTATGGCTTGAGTAAGTCAGTATACACCATATAGATACCTGGGACCCTTCGTGGGAAACTCACAGTCGCACGATGTTGTCAGGACATTGGTGATATCGTCAAAAGCCAGACCTCCGTGCTGGTCATTGCAGCCACCAAGTTGGTGCTGACGCGCCACGGCACACGCAGAGGCGTACCTTAGGGGATCTAATGATCGTGCTTGCAGTTCGATCTTGATTGAAGAAGAATTCTCCTTGGCTTCTTGAATGAAGAAAGTATTGAAAGCAAAAGAGAGAGGGACAAGTTCGTTTGATGAAAAGGTCAGTCCTTCTGTTTTGTTGCCCAGGAGCCCCAAACTAAATCATCAGTATCGGGCTTGGTCTAAAGTATAGGTCTCAAGATACCATTCACAAGAGAATAGGAGACTAAAGACATCATAGTGTTTGAAGCAGCCCGATGCATGTCTTTGGAACTAACCGGTACCAACCCCTTCCCCCAACCCGGCCAAGGTCAACTCTAAACCTTAAACCCCCAAACAAAGCAAGTCAAGTTGGAGAGTCAAAGAAGGTGGAATTCCACCACAAAGGCAGACGTCGGCTTATAGGCGGCTACTTGGAGGTTCATGGGTGGTTATAAGTGAAGTTATGAGTCCGCTAAGACGGGTCGTCATTATTATAGCTACTCCTACTTATATAACGCCACTTATAACTACCCTTGAGCCTCCAAGTAGGTTGGTATTGTTTGGAGGCCGGGGTTATGGGTTTTCGGTTTAGGGTGTTGCGGTCTTGGCTTTGTCAGGAAGGCCTCATTGCATTGAATATTCCAGAGAGGCAGCAGCTTATTCTCAAAGGGTCCTAATTCCTGTTACGGGGGATACTTTCGCAAATCATGCTACTTATTCCTTGTGTAAAAGCCTATACTTTCTCTTCTTTCTAGGCACTTTGGATCCTTTGAGAATTTCCGCTGCCACGATGCATGCAGCAGCCACTCAATTTGGCTCAGTCTACAGCTGTCGCTGGTGCCTTGTTTCACAAGACTCAGCTCTTCCTAAAGACTCCAACACCCATCAATGTCCTTGTCATGAAGGATTCGTCCCGAAATTCGCTGCGAGGGCTTTTGTACGATAACTCATTGAGGGATTTTGAAGTTTGGGCTTGCCAAGATGATTCAAGTGTGGCGGCTCTCTGGGGAAGCTGTGGCGAGCATACCCGTGGAGGAGATATGCGATGTGCGGGGCTTGAAACTGCGCTTGAGTCACTTAGTATAAGAGTCCTAACCTTTAGCTTTTTGGGGTACTATACATAAACCGTTGAAAATCCCAAAGGTTAAGCTTTAGTATATTGGAAGAGTAAGGCCAGCTGCCTGGCTTGCCGTCGCGATTCAGACAGAGGGTCCTCGCCCAAGGCAAGGAGTTGCCACGCTGGACTCGCCGATGGATCTGAATCTCGTTCTCTTGAGCTTCACTGAAGTTACTGAAACCCAGGTGCAAAACCTAGCAGCCGCTGCTCGGCAGGGATCCATGACAGAGGTGGGTGGCGACAAAAGATCAAGCCGGGGCACAAGCTTCATCGACTAGGGATAGAGGGCTCGCAACCTCCCACTGAAGAGGACTCGGCCAGCACGCGTGAAAGTCACATAAAGTCACCATGACGTTTTTGCACCATTGGGCCCAGCACTAGCTATATTCTGGTACTTCCTCCCACGTAGAGCAACCATTCCGAATTCCAGCCAAGCCGTTCAACAGTTTATTGAAGATCGGTACGGGGTTCCTAAGTTTAAGAACCTCCCCCCCTTTAGGGACCCCACCCCAAAAAAAGGTACCCTTGCGTACGCTGGCTTCGGAATGTATCCCCGAACAAGTCGGACCATTGCAAAACACCTACCCCGAATAGCTGGATGATAGGTGTCGAATAAGCATGTTTTAGCGACGTGAAGGCGTTTCATGTGTACACGGCGTATGGTGTATGATGGAGACGCTATGTGACCTCTGGATACTGAGGGTTACGCAATGCTGTTGATATAAGACCCCTAACTGTAATGTAGAGAAAGTGTACATTACTGGCGTTAGGGTTGGAAGTTTAGCAAGGAGTTTGTATATCAGGTCTGTGTATTGCCCTTCAGGTCGAGTCCATGCTTCAGTTGCCCCAAGATCCAGACTTGCTTGACTCGGATGGCCGTACAGCCTTGATCATTGCATCTGTAGCAGGTCATGACGGAGTCGTGCGCTTGCTGCTGGAGGCTGGTGCCAACACTAACTTGACCCAAGATCCAGACTTGATTGACATTTTCTACTCGGATCATGGTACAGCCTTGATGATGGCATCTTCCCAGGGTCATGTCAGAGTTGTGGGATTGCTGCTGGAAGCCGGCGCCGACAAAGATCTGGCAGACAAAGTCACCGGCGTGACCGCTTTGATGTCGGCATCTTCGAAGGGCCATGTCGAAGTCGTTCGCTTGTTGCTGGAAGGCGGCGCCGACACTGAGACCAACGACAAATACGGTCACACAGCTTTGATGTCGGCATCTTCGAAGGGCCATATCGAAGTCGTTCGCTTGCTGCTGGAAGGCGGCGCCGACACTGAGACCAACGACGAATACGGTCGCACAGCTTTGATGTTGGCATCTTCGCAGGGCCATGTCGAAGTCGTTCGCTTGCTGCTGGAAGGCGGCGCCGACACTGAGACCAACGACGAAGACGGTCACACAGCTTTGATGTCGGCATCTTTGCAAGGCCATGTCGAAGTCGTTCGCTTGCTGCTGGAAGGCGGCGCCGACACTGAGACCAACGACGAAGACGGTCACACAGCTTTGATGTTGGCATCTTCGGAGGGCCATGCCGAAGTTGTGGGATTGCTGCTGGAAGCCGGCGCCGACAAAGATCTGGCAGACACAGAAGGCTAGACAGCGTTGAGGTCGGCATGTTACGAATGCCATGTCAAAGTCGTGCCCGTGCTGCTGGGAGCCGGTGCACACAGGGAGCTGGTCACAGGCTCTTCGAATACGAAACAGGGTACAATATAAGCACGCAGCAAGGGATTCCTAAAGCCTATAGTCCCCATGCCCCCAATAAACCCGAGTTTTATGAATCCTATATCATTGTTCATACTACGCCATATATATATATATATATATATATATATATGCCTTAATTATGCCTCAACATACCTGACCGTGATAAGTTTACAAGAAAGTGGGGCTCTGGTAGTTGAAGGTAAGCCCCAGGCGTGTAAGCCCCAATGGGTGTAGGTGTCTAGAGCTGTTTAGCGTTTACGGTTCAGGGTCTCCAGGGTTCAGGGCTTAGGGTTTAGGGCGTAAGCGACGAGCCTAGCACGAGACACGCAAACATGAGCAGGACGGTATTCAGCACTGAGAAATTCCTTCTGGGATGTTGTTGTGATATCCTCCTTGATGCTCTTACGCTGTCCAGATTCATGCCCTTATGCTGTCCAGAGTGCTCGGGTTCTGATGTGCTTGGTTGATTCGCCTCTCAACCCTGAGCGGTCTTCGCCATCCTGCCACAACACCGTATCCTCGAGTCTTTTCCCTTCGTGCGCGGTAAGACCCCAACACCCAACACTACAGCGCCAGATGCCCTATATAGCATGCGTAACGAGCACCGACCATCAACCGTCATAAACCCGCAGCCGAAGCCTGCGTCAGCATCATCATCGTCATCAGCAGCAGCATCACAATCATCAATTCAAAAGCGTGTCAGACATCATCAGTAGCTTACTGAAACATCAGTTGCGAATCCTTGCAGGGAGACAAACCTCCAGAACTCAGCATGGACTAGTGAGCCCTAAACCCTAAACCTATGGAACTACTCCCCGAAAGACCATCCCGATTCCTGTTACGATCCTAGAAAGTGAATGTCGGAACCCTGTACGTAGAGAAGAGCTGCTCCTCCATCCGACATGGCGTCGAAGCGTGTACTATGTAACTTGCTTTTGGATAGTAGGGAATGGAAGAATGGTAGTAATAGTAGTTATAATTGTACCCCATGCCTCCATTCCCTACTAACCAAACGTAAGGTCAGCACAGGTTGGCGTCACAGCCCGTACAAATACGAATCCTTCATCCGAGGCGCCCGTGGTGCGCTGTGGAGGTAGCCACTGCTGTGCGGAATAAGATCGACATCGTCATGGACGCTGGGATTGAACGGGCTTCAGGCTTGACGTTTTGTGTAAGGCTAAGGGTGCTGTCAGAGTTGTATACTGTTCATCATCGGGTTCTACAGAAGGTTTAGAGTATGAGGGCTTAGGGTGCGAGATTGTATATTGTTCATCATACGGGTTGTACAGAGGGTTTAAAGTTTGGGGGCTTTCGTGTGCAAGAGCCTGTTCATGCTACCTGTCGGGCACACATTTGAGGGGTTCCCCTTCCCTAACTAAGACCGAAAGCCTTCTACTAGGATGCCCAGTAGTACCCTTATTCCTTTCTTGTAGTCCTAGGTTCCTTATAAAGTTACCCAATACCAAAAAGAGAGGCCTTTTTTGTTCTTAGGTTACTGGGTATCCTAGATATATACTTCGGACTTGCAGAGGTTCCTAAACAGATACTGCACGATCGAAGTAGATACCCAGAGAGTCCTTGACTGCAGTACATACCTGTACGTCCCTTATAGTTTTGCGCAGGCATATATCCCTGAATTAAGGGAAGGTGGGCGTTTAGTCTCTGGGGCTGTTGAGTGTTTTCGGGGTTTGTACAGGTCTGGGTTGCTCTTCATTTAGAGTTTAGGGGTTTAGGGTTTAGGGTTGTTCCCTACATTCAAGGCATCCTAAGCCCAAAACCGCGAACGCTGAACCCCAAGCCCTAAAGCTTGGCTTCCCTAACCCGAGTCCCTGGCTTACCGACTGTTGCAGAACCCCAAGTCCCAAGCCCAAGCCCTTAAACAGCCCCAAACCTATACGTCTCTTGGGCATTATCATGCAGCTCGAAGCCTTTCATCAGAGTACTCTCAAGGTCTATGTATCCTGAAAGGTTCCAACAATTGGGGTCGAGGAAGGGTTGTAAATGGTTTTGGTTTTCACGTTCCAGGATCCATGTACCTACATATAGTATATGCTTAGACATAGGCACTACTGAGGTTCCTACATAGGCACTTTAAGGCCTAATTATAAATATGCTGTATGGACACACGGACCCTTAGGGGTAGATACCCGGACCCTGAAAGCAACTTTACTTGTCCATTCAATTCTTTAGGAAACAACAATCGGAGACCCTAAACCCTAAACCCTAAACCCTAAACCCCTAAACCCCTAAACCCCTAAACCCTAAACCCCTAAACCCCTAAACCCTAAACCCTAAACCCCAAACCCTATAAACTCTCACGGAGGAGCCACCCCAAAAGGTAGGTTCCTGCAGGGCTTAGGAAGTTTGTAAGCAACTGGACAGACTTGCTGCATGCAAAACAAAGTTGTCACTAGGATATATCAAGGGTTATATCTGCGGTTACGACGAGGATGAACTCAATTAGGGTACGGGGGCCTCTACTCTAGAGCACTGTTTCAGGTCCTCCCCAAACCCTTCAGCCTAAATCAAGCCCCAAACCTGTTAACATTTTCCGGTGGTTCTTTATTATTTAGGGAAAATATACTGGGCCCAAAACCCTACTCTAATTATTGAGGCCGCCTAAACCCTAAACCCTAAACCCTAAACCCAAATTGAGGCCCCTCTATTAGCCATCGTTAGGTTATGGACCTCAGGTCTCCAGGGCCCCAAGGCACTTGCAACTTCGCTTCTGTCTGGCTCGTCCGTTTAGGGTTTAGGGTTTAGGGTTTAGGGTTTAGGGTAGGGTTAGGGTTTAACGGTTTAGGCCTTAACCCTAAATCGCCTGCTTTTGGGGGGCTAAGCCGAGTGAGAAGCCTTACACAAATCCACAAAACCCACAAAACCCAACTTCTCTAAAACCCCGCGAGAAGGCCTTAAGCAGATCCACAAAACCCAACAAAGCCCGCACATAAAACAGCATCTACAAACCTGCAAAGCCCATAACACTCTTGTACCAGTCCTATACTACACAAGCTATATACACGATTCTATAGAGCCCTGTACAACCCTTGCAGTTCGTTTTTACAAAACCGAGAAGGAACCCAATACTGCGCCGTAAAGCCCCTTAAAACAAACCTTGAGAAAGCTGAGGTGAAGTGTTCAGACTTCAGCTTCTACGATGAGGAGGGATTCCGAGAGCTGCGTGAAGGCATCCCCCGGTAGGGCTGATAGGGTTAGGCTCTGGTTTGTTCATTCTTGATGCATGACCTCTTAGTAAGCTTCCTGTCTTCAAGGACTATAAGGTTATTTATATGGCTTCCATGTTTCGATCCCTACAAAGGGGAGGGGGTCTATGAATCCGGGGGCTGCATGCCGCTCGTTGCGTGTTCTTGCGTTCTGAAGTTGTCTGCTTCATCCTGTTTACTCATGTTGTCTGTGTTGAACTGCTTTCCTTATCGGGGTTTGTGGTTTTCGTTTTGGGTTTAGGGTCTGCAGGGCTTCCTTGGTTGGTCATCGAGGCCATCGTGTTCTTTCCCGCCACCCTTGAACCACCAGAATATTCGGGTCTTTGCATTTTGGTTTGGAGATGAACTGCGGTCCGACTCTGGCAACAGTCTCTGACTCTTAGAGGTTACGGGTTTAGAGTTTAGGGTCTACTTAAAGATTCATGGGACTTAGTAACTAGGGGTATAATTAGGGTAACTATACTTATAACTACTTATAACCCCAATCAAGGTACTTATAACCTTACTTACTAAGTCCCGTGATCCTCCAAGTAGGGTCTTGTCGTGTAGACTCAGGGCAGTACCTGTAACCGGACACCTCTCCGAATGAGACGGTCCCACACTCATTCTAGGTAAGCCTTTGGGACATTTTAGATTTCCTCTTATTGGGCTCAATAGGACCCCATTTACGACTATTTTTTTAGAGGCTTCAAAGGGCCAACCTAGCATTGTCAGAAGCACTTTGAAACAGTATGTGCTGGGATCGCCAGGAAATGTCAGAGGTTTATCGCATCGTCGTATAGAGCTTTGTGGTGCAGAATCTAGGGCGCAGAAAACCCGTTGATGTTCCATTGCTGCATTATTCCTAGACAGGGGTCATTAAACTTTGTAACAGGCATTCTTTTGCAGGTCATGCAAATCTGTGCAAGAGTTGTTCATGCTATTCTTTACCTAAATCCAAAACCCCACACTCTAAGCCTTTCTATGCTAAGTACTAAGTATAGTAAGAAGCTGTTGAAGACATTCCGTGTGTTCTGTTCCTCTACACGTCGTATCTGCATACCTAAACCTTTATGTCCATATCATAAGCATACATATGTATATTCTACTGTGCACACACACACACTCACTTATCTGTTTGGTGTTGTTTTTTCATTCGTTTATGCATGTGTGCTCGCATACATGTGCATATGATTCTATGTATGTACGCACGTATGTAGGTATGTATGTATGTATGTATGTTTACATGTATAGTTTCGCTATTTCAGCCAGTCTCTCTCGAGTCCGTTGCCCGATCCCACTGCAGGGTGGACAAGCGCAGACATCTTGATCTTCGCACAGAATGCCTTGGACCCGTCCATGGTGGAGGACACGAACTTTCAGGGTTTGCGATGCTGAGTCTAGCCCTTGTATATCTGGGAGTTTCCGAAAATCAGGGGTACCTTATTTTGGGGTCTCTATAGTAAGCATCCTACGATTTAGGGTGCTATATATGTTAGGGTCCCCTATTGTCGGAAACTCCCATATCGGGTCATCCTCAGCGTTTCCTTTTGCTTAATCGGCGCTGCTTAATTCTGGGTGCGCGGGGCTTGTATGGTGCATGAAAGTGAGAGTAGGGCCCTCAGAGATGTGCACCCCTACCCCTGTTACAAAGCAGCATCAGAAACCTGCCGAAAGTCTTTGGAACTCCTAAGCGCCGAGATTCGAGCCGAAACCCTCACATGTAATGTAGACCCCTCATCAATACAGCCTTTACTAGCCTGAATATTCGGATCCCTGCTGCGTCGCTTTAGAATTTAAACCCAACGGCTCCAAACCCTGCACATGTGGCTTGTAGGGTTTCTTCAGGCCCTACAAGCCATTAACCTTGAGAGGAGAGCTACCGGCAATTGCCTTCCGTGCGCACCTTGGACTTCGATGCGTTTGCAGACCCAAGTGACCTTGGCAGCAAAGACGGGGGTTTTAGGGCGTCTACTGGGTCGCAACAAGCCTTTGTAGTATGTGTTTTCTAACCTAGTAGTAGAGTAGGCAACCTTTAACCTTTTTTTGTAGTATAGCCCCTATATAATCCCTATATCACCAATAAGGTTAACCTTCAGTTCCCCATGATACCCGCCAAGTAGGCTAAGGTTTGAAAGGATGAGAGGATGCCAAAAAGGGTTTGTATGGGGTTCCAGACTTTCTTCGTGGCTGCAAGTGGATCAGCCAAGGGTCTACGCACCTAAGTATTCGGGTTTTTCGGGCCAACATACCGTACTTTGGAGGTCTTTTGCGTTTCGTTTGGCAGCCTGAGGGGAACACCTTCCCGCAAAGCCTGAAAGCAGCAACATTTCGGCGTGAGGGTCTCTGGGTGTCTAGAATTATCGTTCTGTTCTTGCTTAGTTACAGTCTCTAGGGAGGACTCTCGATGCTTGTGGCTAGAATAGAGATGTCATCTTGTCAGAAACTTCCTGTCTTCAATCACCCGTGTCGCCCACTCTGCGCTGCTTGTTCAACCTTAGCTGGGTGTGTCAAACTTAATGCTTGAACCCCAAACCCTAAAGTAAACCCTAAACCGGCCGAACATGAAATCCGAGCCTCATAACATCGAAGGCAAGCAGCAGTCCGTGGTGTCCCAGATTCTTCAGCAGCTCGCTTGCAGATCTTGTATATGGGTCGGAAGCAATATCATGAACTAGTTCGTGTGTGTACGCATATACGTATTTATGTTACATCATATATCACACATCTATATGTACATGTGAAACTTTTCACCAAGCATACATATATATATATATATATATATATATATATATTTATATATATATATATATATATATATATATATATATATATATATATATATATATATATATATATATACATGTACATATATATATATATATATATATGTATATATATGGGCGCGTGGTCATTCCCCCACCGCTACACTTCAGCATCTTCGGTATTGCGCCCAATACAATACAGTGCGAAGGGTGCGCAGTCATGCCCCATACCGCGAAGTACGGTATAATTATAAACCCATATATTTCAAAACACATGAGAGAAAATATGGCACATACACGGTTCTAACAAAATTACGCATAAGATGCCCCATACCACGAAGTATGGTATAATTATAAACCGATATATTTCAAATCACATAGCAGAAACTATGGCACATACACGGTTCAGAGTATATAACATACAATATCTAGGAGATGTGCAGTATTTCGTGCGACACAATGATATAAGAATATAAGACAGAATGTACTCTAGCATGATAGAATACTGCTTTTTTCCGAATGGCATTCGCCACGCTATATCTGATGGTCGTAGACTGTATTGTGTCACATAGAGCATGCATCTGGTTGTCAGATACTTTTTCTTTTCAGGTTACATCACATCAAAATGTTTACTGTACCATGCCAACTTAAGTCGTGCTGTATTGGAGCATAACATGTTCTATCATGGACTACGTTATATGGTACTATACGATTCTATTCCAGTGTATAGCATCAGCCGTTACATCAAGTATTTTGCAAATGAAAAATAATGTGAAATACAGTACTGAATCATACCCAGATGTTTAACATAGATACGACGCGGTATAGGGTGAGATGACCTAATATAACCAAGCCTTTGGTACCACATGTACTATACTCTCATGTTGTATAGCCCATTATGATCTGTGTCTAACTCAAAATAACCCATGCATCAAACATGGTACAACACAATGTTTGGAAGAAAATAGTATCAGTAGCAGACTAACATATGCCGCACAGCATGATAGGATATAATTTCTTGGGCTTATGTATGATAACAACTATGTAGAATGCAACTTGTAACAACATTACGCATAAGATACCTGTATAGTAAAGCATAGTGTAGGAAAGAAGAGTATAGTGAACTGTAAAAGTTTAGTGTAGATCACAATGTAGTATACTGCCTAGAAAATAGCGTATACTAGAGAGCATAGTACATGACATGGTATGTATTATGTGTCTCCTCGAGCTCATGGAATAGTCTTTCGTGCAGAACAAGTACATTGTACACTGACGCCTATGGTTTATAGTATAGTCTGCAATATAGTCTGTAGTATAGTATTATGGTGTATAGCATAATCTGCAATATCGGTCTGTAGTATAGCCTAGAGCCGACAGCATAGGCTACAGTAGATACCAGTTCGGTTTCGTATATAGTTGAAAGCATATAGATGCTACATAGTACCACACAGTCGTATGCATTTGCAAAATCTTCAGTCACTGTGGGATAGGGAGAAAAGTATATTTTGAACCATATGTAAAACAAGACAACATAGTTCAATATGATCTAATGGAATAGGTCATGAATTACTGATCCTTAAGGCTTTCGGTGCTTTGACTCTTGACAACTTGGTGAAGCGAACTGGGCATCAGTTTGTTGTGCTGTCAGTTCTCACACTCGTAATGCCAGAGGCCTGATCATACTCTTATATATATATATATACATAGCTCGCTCTGCTTGGAACAACTGTCAGTTTACGTAACATTGAACCTGTAGCGGGCTATAGCTAGGCGTGAGTTTCGAAACACAGCGTATGTTTCGAAACACGCGCCTGCCACGGCCCCAACCCAGTATGTAACCCATTAACACATTGACCCGTTGACTCATTGACCCATTAACCCATTAACCCAATCATTCTGGCCAAATGAACTTGCCTTAACCCGTTAACCCATTAACCCATTAACCGGTTAACCCGTTAACCCATTAACCCAATAACCCGATCATTCTGGCCAAATGAAATTGCCTTAACCCATTCACCCAATCAGTTGCCCAATCCATTAACCCATTGACCCAATCATTCTGGCCAAATGAAATTTCCTTAACCCATTAACCCATTAACCCAATCATTCTGGCCAAATGAAATTGCCATAACCCATTAACCCACTAACCCAATCATTCTGGCCAAATGAAATTGCCTTAACCCATTAACCCATTAACCCATTCACCCAATCATTTGCCCAACCCATTAACCCATTAACCCAATCATTCTGGCCAAATGAAATTGCCGTAACCCATTAACCCATTAGCCCAATCAGTCGCCCAACCCACTAACCCATTAACCCAATCAGTTGCCCAACCCATTAACCCATTAACCCAATCATTCTGGCCAAATGAAATTGCCTTAACCCACTTACCCATTAACCCAATCAATCTGGCCAACTGAACTTGGGAGTAGAGTCCAGTCCCACTTGGGCAAATCATTGGGTTAATGGGTTAATGGGTTGGGCAAATGAATGGGTCAATGGGTTAATGAGTTAATGGGTTAAGGCAAATCCATTTGGCCAGAATGATTGGGTTAATGGGTTAATGGGTTGGGCAAACGATTGGGTTAATGGGTTAATGGGTTAAGGAAATTTCATTTGGCCAGAATGATGAGGTTAATGGGTTAATGGGTTGGGCAAATGATTGGGTTAATGGGTTAATGGGTTGGGCGACTGATTGGGTTAATGGGTTAATGGGTTAAGGCAATTTCATTTGGCCAGAATGATTGGGTTAATGGGTTAATGGGTTGGGCAAATGATTGGGTTAATGGGTCAATGGGTCGGGTTGGGGCCTCCTACGGATATGTTTCGAAACAGACACTAGTTTCGAAACCAGGTAGCAGAATCCATGAATATAAAAGCAAAGTTGCAGAAATGCAGGGGTGGGGGAATGACTACCTACCCATATATATATATATATATATATACATATGCTTGTAAGCACCCGTGGTAGTCCTTTTTGTTAGAGCATGACATACGGCAATACCCTACGTATTATTGAAATTCTGAAGGAGCTTCCTCTCCAGGGTCTTGGGGATTGCAGCTTAAGGCTGACGGATGTTCGGCAGCAAGTCATCATCAGGAAAATGCCACAGGGTCTTGAGTGCCTAGATGTATTCCCCATCTTGGTACTGTGGACCCTTCTGCAATAGTCGCAGTAGGCTTTCTCGGGCTTTGGTGAAGCTACTTGGGAATCGAGTGGCAATCCTACGTCATGTGAGTCTGTGACGGGTGTAGACACACACACGCACAAGTGCACATATATATATATATATATATGTAGAGAGAGAGCGAGCGAGAGAGAGAGAGAGAGAGAGAGAAAAGATATATACATATTTATACATGCACGCACACGACATAGCAATCGCGCCATAAGCCCGGCAGTCTTGTGCAGGCTCCAGGCTTACGGCTCTAGATAGTGTGCAGGGTTTCGCGGCCTATCTTTGCACCTACACTTACATGCGCACCAGGAGTATGTAACCTTGTAACTGGGGTTCTAAACAAGTATAGTTATAAAGACTTACAGCCTCAACCAAGGGACTTGGAACCTGACTTGCTCAGTCCCATGATCCCCAAGTAGCCCAGACGTTCTTGCAGGATACTTTCCCGCTTCCCTGTATATCTTCGACACATCCGACAAAACCCTGAAGTAGTACAGTTTCGCAAATGCCTTTTGTCTGGTGTGTGAGAAGAGTAAGTGGGGCCTGCATGGTTTTGGGCCATAGGGTTTCGTGTTTTGTGAGCAAGGTTCAACTCTCATGACCATCCACATTGGAACTAGACGAACCCCTTCTGAGAAACAATGAACCCTAAACCGAGGACATCTTACAAGGCTTCATACCGGGAAGCTTGGATTGAGTGGAGTTTCGGGACGGACATGACACGGTTTACGATTGTAGCGACCCAACTTAGACCCCCAACTACCCTCTAAGATATTCCTAATACTCAAGGACTGTAAGGGCTCCATTAAAGAGCCATTGGGGGGTCCTGGAAGGTTCGGGGTTTTGGGGTTTCGGGCTTAAAAAAATTAGGTTTAGGAACCGAAGAATTCAGAGATTTGAGTGGTTGTCATAATTAGGGTCCCTTTCTGGGTCCCTAATATAATACGGCACCTAATACTTAGAGTACCCCAAAACGGCCCATAATTTTGATAACTACCCACTTGTGTAAGGGGTTCGGATGGAGGCTGTCAAGGGATTTGTTTTGAAGGAGGGGAGTGACTCATGTCCTAAGGATCCATGTGCCCATAAAGTAGGTGCCTAGGCTTTAACGTACCTATATAGGGTCCCCTTTAAGGCCTAAATACCTGGCATATGGGCACATGGAGCCTTTGGGGTCATAGACGGTTGTTTTTGTGGGTTGGATTTGGGGTTTACGGGTTTTTTAGTCCACGCATTGGTAACACGCACGAAGGGCTGCGGTGTTTAGGTGGAAACTACTATTGCTACTACTACCTACCACCTACTACTTACTGCATACTATCTGCTATCTACTACCTACGTTATAACTACTAACTACGACTACTGCTACTAGAACTATTACTACTACTACTACTGCTACTACTACTACTACTACTACTACTACTACTACTACTACTACTACTACTACTACTACTACTACTACTACTACTACTGAAACTGCCGAAACTGCTGCTGGCTGTTACGACTGTTGCAAAGGAGAAGTCGCGAAGTTTAATTCTGGACTTGACACCGGACGTCCTTGTGTTCCTCGGCCTCCATTTCGGTGCTCCTTTAAGGTTTCCTCGGGGCTCCTTTGCGGGTTCCTTCCAGGACTCGATAAAGTGTTCCGTTGAGGGTTCCATGAAGGCTTCCTGTAATGTCTCTTCAGGGTTACTTGAAGATTTGCCCTGAGAGTCCGGGGTCAAGGTCCAGGGCTACATACCTATGTCGGGAGGAGTGAATTGCAGTAGCCTGCAAGAGGAAATCCAAGACGGGCTGCTGTATTGTGTAGTTAAAATTCAAAACAGAGGATTCAACGACCATTCTTAATATTATTAGAGTCTCCGCTGAAATCCTGTTAGAAATGTTAGGACCACTTTGCTAAAGTATGTTACCCGGACTATGGAGCACCCTTGAAAGCTTCCATCTCAGTATCGATCTCCCTAGGGTCCAAGTACCCATCTAGTACATAATTTGTCTTTAACGTCTTTAACGTCTCTATATCGGGACTACATTAGGGCCAAAGAGTACACTGTACGGGTACATCGGCCTTTAAACCCTAACCCCCATAAAACCCTATACAGCCAAGACTGGAGAAGTTTCATCTTGCAGCCACGGTCATCTCCAGGCACGATTCCTTCAACGACTTCGATGCCTATTGCCGCAGTCTTCGACTGAACTCTCGCTTGGCATTCTCCAGCGACGTATCCAGCAAAGCTTGCGCGAAGATGGTCGTGGCCATGTCTGGGCCCCTCTACGAGCAGGATATAGCAGTTCTGCGCAAGGCCACTGTGGTATCTCTTGCTTTCGACGTCCGTGCCGAATTAATGCTGGTGAGGGCACGCTGCTTCTACGAAGGCCTGCGGAACAAGCACCTGCCGTCGTCAGGCCTTTATGAATGCTTGCTCGGAGTGCACCGGAAAACTGGCAGCGGTGCACAGGCTTCAGCAGCGAGCGTTGAGCTGATCCTCAAGACAGCATGCACCGTTAAAACTGCCCTTACGGAACCCTGTCTAAGGAACTCTTAAAGTAGTACATGGGCCGTTGCGGCTCCTGTCTTGTAATCCCGGGCCTTTTTTCAGTTTAGGGTTTGGGAGTTCAGGAGTTTAGGGTTTAGAGGGCGGATTTCACGTGTACCTACTTAACATGTACATTGGTTACTCTAGGTGGGAGTTTCCGGAAATAGGGGACCCTAATATATTACCCTAAATAGTAGGATCCTTATTACACGGACCCCAAAACAAGGTACCCCTAATTTTCGGAAAATCGCAGGTAAGGTTTCATTGGGATTTGGATGTTTGGGTCAAGGCCTGATTGCCAAGGAGTCCTAGAGCTCAGATGAGCGCTCTAACCCTAAGACCCCATGGTTAAGCTACTTGTAACTCCACGGATAGCTACGCATGAACCTCCAAGTATGTTATCCTGATGGGTTGGCGATGTTGCTTTGTTTTTGAAATTTGTGCCCATATAATAGGTACTTGGGCCTTAGAGGGATCCCTATATGGGTACTTTAAGGCCTCAGCACCTACTCCATGGGTACATGGAGCCTTTGGCTACGGAGCCCTTAAAGGCACCTAATACTTGGGGCACCCAAAAAGGGGCCATGATTTTGACAACTTCCCAGATGAGCCCTTTAAGGAGCCCTTTAAGGCACCCAGAAAAAATATAGTCCCTATATAATCCCTAGAAAATGAAAAGGGTTAGCCTTTAGTTCCCCATGATACCCGACAAGTAGGAGTATGATATTACCCATCATAAGTAACTAGGATGCCCAGTAGTACCCTTATTCCCTTTTTGTAGTCCTAGGTTCCTTATAAAGTTACCCAATACCAAAAAGAGAAGCCTTTTTATTCTTAGGTTACTGGATATCCTAGGTAATATACCATACTTGCCATAGTTTAGGATCCTGAAGGTAATACAGGGTTTACATCATCAACCGAAGGAGCCCTTTAAGGCATCCAGAAACCCCAAACCCCTAAACCCTAAACCCCCCCAAAGCCTAAACCCTAAACCCCAAAACCCCTAAACCCCTAAACCCCTAACCCCTAAACCCCTAAACCCGAAGGCACCCAAAGACTAGACAAAGCAGACCTCCAGGCTCGGAGCTCTCGGCAGCTCTGAGGGCCGAATGACCTGCCAGGCGCCAGGGTGCCTTAAAGCAGAGAAGTAAGAATATTGGGATCTACAAGGGTTCGTTTAAGGGTTCCTATAAGGGATCTATAGGGTGTAGGGTTTGGGGTTTGGGAGTTTCAAGAAATAGGGGGGGGGGGCCTTATTTTTGGTTCCTTTAAAGGGGTCCTTTACAGGGTTCCTTTAAAGGGTTTTTGAGGGTTTCATAAAGGGCTTAGGGTTTAGAATGGAATTAGGTTCATATATGAAAGTAAGACTACCGGGGACTGCCATTAAGGGTGTTGTAGGGGTGTGTATAAGAATATTGGGGACTGCCATTAAGGGTGTTCTAGGGGTGTGTCGTGATTGCAAGAGGGGCTTATAAGGCTAGTACTGTAGTGCTATTCTCTGGGCTTCTGGTCTTTGTCATAGCATACTATTCCCCAACACATTATTACTCGTATAGGGGCCCTGATAATTACCTATACTATTTTTGGGGCGCCTTCTTATAGTTATGGTTTGATTGGTCCCCAAACTCTATTCTAATTATTAAGGCCCCTACATTACACCTTTATAGTCACCCTTAGAGTAAACCTAGAACCCTTTCAAAAGGAACCCTGTTCTAATAATTAAGGCCGCTACAGTATATAGGACCCTACCAGAGCTCAACTGCAGAGGTTCAGAATTGCAGGGTTTGCAAGGTCTAGTGTTCAAGGCTGTAGGTTTGTATCACCTGTTCAGTATCCCCAAAACCCCCAAACCCCTAAACCCTTAACCCTGAACCCCTAACCCCTAATCCTATCTAAACCCTTGTAAGCCCTAAACCCTAGCTCTGCTGTTCTAGCGGAAAGAGTTGCTGCTGACTTACCCAGACCCCCGGGAGGATCGAAAGAGTAGATCCCTGAATGGGGGTTCCTGTAAAGTACCCTTAGTAGTATAGGGCCCCGAATTAGGGGATCTACTTTCTAGATCCTCCCGGGGGTCTGGGTAAGCAAAGCCTTCAAGATGAAAATAACTGGAACTTTAAATCCCAACTGCAAGAAGTGAGTGATCGCTTTTCTAAGCCGTACCTAGAGGCTCGTACCCTACCCCTTTTTTAGGGCGCCTGCTTGTAAGATAACAGATCCTAACCATAAAACTAGGTATCCTAAAATGGGGTAGGGTATGAGCCTCTAGGTCAGATCTATCTAAACAGTTACCAATACTATCTTGTTTGGAGTGGGGCGCTCCTTATACATACTTATAGTATCATGGGCCCCCCAAGAGCATTTTTCGAATTATTAAGGCCCCTCTAGTACATCAGCGGCGATTTGTTTCGTGTGGACATAAACGGCAGCTAGTCTCGAGCTATTTGTCCGCTCGCCGCATAGCAGCTTCAGCTATTGGAACTCGAAGATAGACCCTTAGGCCCCATGTACACATAGTATATGCTCACGCCTTAATAATTAGCATCTACATAAGCGCCCCTTTAAGTCCTAAGTATAACTACTATACTACACACAATATTAGAGTATATAATATTTAAATTTTGGTACATGGACCTTATAGGGTTTATTACAGCGCTGTGTGTTCCAAAGGCTGGGAGCCCTTCAACTCCGAATCTTGCACTCTGAACCCTAAGCCGCAAAAACGCCAATCCTCAATTTGTGGGGTCTTGAGGGTTTAGGGTTTAGGGATTCGGCACTCTGAATGTTTGAACCCCAAGTCCTAGACCTTCAAACCCACTAAAACCCTGAGCCCTAACATAACCTAAACCCTAAAAGCCTTTAGCCCCAAACCCGACAAGCCCAAGGCCTTCAATCCGAAATCACAAAGAGGTGCTGCGGGACATGGTCATGGAGCGGACCCGGAAACATGCCTGGCTGGTCTCTTTGCCTGGAGAGGAGTACTATAAGGGTCTAAATAATTACCACTACTATTCTTAGGGTTCCTTTATGTTACTTACAGTATGATGGGCTTCTTCTAAACATTAAGGCCTGTATAGTAGGGGCTTTAGGGTTTAGGGCTGAGGGTTTCAGGGTTTTTAGGGTTTAGGCATCCAGGGCTTAGAGGTGTTAACCTGTTGAGGATGCAGGGGTTTAGGGTTTAGGGGTTCAGGGTTTTCGGGTTTAGGGTTTAGGGATTTCCGCACAACAATTGTGGCGATCCATCTAGCACATAAAATGCCCGCAGCAGAGGAAGTGTATAGCAGTGACGGCAGCAGCAGGGACAGCCGCAGTAGCAAAATAGCCGTGGGAGTACTGTAGGGGAGTTAGTAGTTGCCAATCCTATTTTGGGGGTTCCTTAGTATAAATATTGTATCATATGCCCCCAATCCCTGGTCTAAAGGCCCTACATTAGTTGTCGAAGCAGGAGTCGGAGCAGGAGAAGGCGTAGGAAATAGGAGTTGTAGTTGTCGTAGTAGGAGCAGTAGGTAGCGGTAGTTAGTCGTGGTGGTAGGGGAAGTGGTGGTGGTAGTTCTTGCAGCAAGAGTAAGTGCACAGCGGGAGTACGATTAACAGGAGGAGTAGGAATAGCAGCAGAAGTAGCAGCCATAGCAGTATATACTAGTTCGCTGCTCCGTATCCCTTGCCACCCTCCAGGTACAAGACCCCTCTGCCCTTAACGATTTAACCCCACCAAACATGGAAGTGTTTAAGACATAGACCCTCACCCGGAGACCTCTTATTCCAAGACATGACTATACCTTGAACCGCAACACGCCAGATTGCCTCGTTTTCGAGTTTCGCTTTTAGAGTCTAGGTTTAGGGTTTGGCGTATTGTTTCGGTTTTGGGGGTTATAGGTTTCGGGAACCCCAAAGCCCCGCGGCCTGCAAGCAGTGTGAGGTGAGCTCAGTGAAAGATGCCCTTCACGCAGCGCGGCACCTCGGCGAACTTGATTCCAATGGTGGGAATTGCTGACGTTATGGCTTCTGCTGTTTTCACTATGATTTCCTGGCTTAAGCTCCTTGATGTGCAGCCTGTTTGATGCTCTCGGGGCTGATCGATAACGCCAACCGTACCGACCCTGCATAAGCAGCTCGGCTTCCAGGGTCGTTTCTGTGTACTTGCCTAGGAGCTCCATGTTCCGGGGCAGGGTGTGCGCGGAGCCACCATTGATTTGGGCTATTTGTTTCTTGCAAAGACATTACACGCAATCTTCGGACAAGAAGGTTATCGTGGTGGAAGGGAGTCATGACCAAGCACGACAGAGGGAAGTTCTTGTGGGTACGGGTCCTGCCGATCGTATAGGGATTGCCCACGTGGGTGGTTCTTTGAATCAGGGTCCTTTCTTTCGGCCCCCAAAATAGTACGACACAAAGAGGAACCCTAGTTTTTAGAACTCTACCTGCATGCATGGTTCCAAACCTTCAACTTCAATCCGAAGATGCAAAAACCCCGAACCTTCAACCCTCAATTAGATTACCTTAACTAGGATGCCCAGTAGTACCCTTATTCCTTTTTTGTAGTCCTAGGTTCCTTATAAACTTTATACCCAATACCAAAAAAGAGAGGCCTTTTTATTCTTAGGTTAAAGGGTATCCTAGATTACCTTAATTAAACCCTAACCCTACCTTAACCCCGCGTAACCTACCTTTTTAAGGACTTATATAAAGAAATCATATTAAGGAGCCCTAAAAAGATAGGTTCCTTAGGGTCTAACCCTATAAACCCTATGAGCCCAAATGTGTGGTGCTTGCTTTGCTGGGTCCCGGAGCCGGGAGCCGCAGTGGGCCCAAAGCACCGGTGTCAGTGTAGGATTTGGGTTTAGGGTTTAGGGTTTAGGGTTTAGGGAGAAGCCTAGATAAATACCAACACGATGCCTTAGGGTTCCTTATTCTAAACATACTACAAAGGAGCCCCAAACCTTATTGCAATTATTAAGGCCCTTACACTAATTATTAAGGCCCCTACGTCAGCCTGCTGTTTTATAGGCTTCGGGTTTACAGTTCAGAGAGCGCTGAACGCGAAGCCCTAAACCCAAACCTACACCCGAAACTCTACACCCTGAACCCCAAACCCCACATTCCAGATCCTAAACCATACACCCGAAACCCTAAACCCTACATGCGGAACCTTAAACCCTACGCCCTGAACCCTCAACCCCAAGCCCTAAACCCTCGATCTGGGCCCTACTTGTAGTATGGGTTTGTAGGGTTTAGGATCAGAGGCCGAAGGACCCAATAATGACGACGAGAACCTCTGGCTCAAACATCTTTCCATCACCGATGGCCGATGGCAGGAGGTTCCCAATCATGGGGGCCAAAGCGGCTACGGTCATCGAGCCAACACCAATAAGCCAAGAAGGGCAACACACAGGATGAACAAGTATGCCTCCACATCAGTCTGCCGGAGAAGCTTGCTTGGAGCTATGGACATCCATGGTACGTATTGTAGATGGAAGTTCCCGGCTTTGCCTGAAAAATGCGGGCACCTTTCGGTCGTGGCGTAACTCTGTCATCCCGATGATCGCCTCCTACGATCGGTCTCTGGACGGGGCCGTCTCGGAATGGGTGATGAAAGCCATGAGGGCGAGAACGTATGCAGAGATACAGACCTTGAACACGTCGTCGGATCCTTATCTCCGCTTGGATCGTGTGTTGGCATTGCGGTTTTTGAGGTAGCCATAAGGCTTCGACTTGTACGAGGTTCTAGATTACAAAGGGTCCCATACCGGTTTAGGGCGTGGGGTTTGATTCTTTGGCCCTGAAAATGCCTATGTATAGGGACTGCTTTAGCGAAAAAATGTATACCATAGAGGTACACGAACCCTTCGGGTGAGCCATATAGGATCGCGTCTTTTGATTGTAGTTAAAGGGCTTTGCCCTACAATCCCAAAGGGTCCATGTACTCATAGAGCATATACTTGGGCCCCAATGCACCCAAATAGGGACTACATTAAGGCTTATGTCTATACTACATGAGTACATGGACCCTTAGGGAATCAAGCGGTCAGAATATTGAATATCCAGGCGCAACCTCATGAAGCCTGCACAGCTAGGTTCCCCAGTAGTGCCCGTTTTGCCGTCTTCATCTTAGGGTCGCCATCTAATAGAGGACACTGGGGAACCTAGATAGTGGATCTTGGCGAAGACCTGTCGGGTCTACGGTTTGGGCTTGAGCCGGTTGATATATGGAGCTTGAGTAGTCTTAGTCGGAGCCCGTAAACCCGAAACGCCTAAACCCCAAAACCCTACTTACCCTAAGGGTGCATGTACCCATATAGAGATACATGGGCCCCAATGTACTTATATTGGGACTACATTAAGGCCAATGTATATACCATATGAGTACATGGACCCTTAGGGTTATACGTCACCGCCCTCAACCTCCAACTTCTGAGGACCGCTCAGTACCTGCTGGTCGTCCTCACTGCAGGGTTGCTTCGAGACGAGAACTTCTTGGCAGTGCTGAAGGTGCCGGTTTAGGGTTTAGGGTTTAGGGTTTAGGGTCCTGCGTCTCTTGGTAGTACCGTCTTGCCGGTGTAATAATTTGTGTGCTCTCCTTGTTAAGTAGAGCCGAAAGGGGGGCTACTGGGCGACGGAACCTAGGGCCACTGGGAGTAGTAAACTCAGCTGCACACCTTGCACTGATGATGTGCTGCGGCCGGAAACAGGCGCCAACGAGCCCGAGTGTGAGTAGTGGCCTTAATAACTAGAATGGGGTTTCGTGGTATAATATTAACTTAGTATACTGCGAAACTACAGGGTTTTATCACGGAATACTATTACTGAACTGCTTACTCTGTTTAGATCCGGAGGCCACCCATCAGTCCTTGTATTCATATACTATGTACTCTGGCATTTATGTCGTCCCTATATTGGTACTTGAGGGCATAAGTATACACGACATGGCCACATGGACTCTTAGGGTAATTATAGGACCACAACCTATTTTCTAGAGTTTCAGGTTGAAGGGTCAGTATCCTTAGTAACCTGTCGCTCCGAAAGAAGGGTTGAGGTTTAGGGCTTGGGGCTTCTTAGTCTCTCAACAAAGAGAAAGAAGGTTTTAGGTTTCGGGGTTTAGGGTTAAGGCTAAAGTCTACCCTCTGGAACCCAAAATGTCCTTCACTTGGGAACTTCATGCCTAGAGTTTGCGAATACCTTTGCGAATACCTGCAGAAGCCGCCGTGTGTTGAATAGTCCGGTGTTATAGGGTCCTTAAGGGAGGGTGGTTCAAGTGGGGAGGGTACAAGAGATCCTTAGGGAACCTTAAGGGAACCTTAAGGGAACCTTAGGGCTCTAGAGAGAACTAGGGATTAGCAGGCTATGTACCTTCCGTGGAGCCCCTTCCTATGAGGATGGTCTAACACATTCTAACACGATCCTTGTCACAGTACTTCGAGCCATGCTCATAACTGCGGCACGAACCTTAAACTAAGTGCCCAGACGGCCAGTAACCTCCAATTTCGAGAAGCATAACGAGAAGCCTTAACAGATTGAAGGAGCGTAGCTCAATCAACATAGTTGGGCTCCCTCGGCACATTAAACTCGGATAAATAATCCTGAAACGTCCTGAACCCTAACTTAAGCCCAAATACGGTTGATGATATAAATCCTGCATTACCTTAAGGAGCCTAAACTATGGGGAATGATGGTATATTCCTTATTATGGGTAATGCAGGGTTTATATCATCAACCGATAGCTTCAGGCCCCCTAACATGAACCCCATGACCCTGTAAAGCCCTCTAGAGCCCTACAGCAAGTCTTTCGACCCTGTGGAACCCTATCGCGCGTTTTTTTTCAGCCTACCTCAACCGCCTATATATGGAAGTCATAATCAAGAAGCCTAATCTTCTACGACTTTTCGGGTTTATGAGGTAATCTTCAGAGTGAAGCGCGCAGAGGCCTTGGACACGGCGTTCGGGGATGAACGCCTTGAGATCGTCAGCGCCCTCGCGGTGCCTTCGGCCGACTGCGAGGGTGTTTTATAGCGTCGGTGGGATCCCCAAACCCTAAACCCTACACTCCTTTGTTGCGCAGGGTCTTGGACGGTTTAGTTAGGATTTTTGGCCAGGTCTTTGGGGCTTTGGGGTCCTTTGGGGCTCCTTATTATAAGTATACTATAATATCACCCAAAACCCTATTCTGATTATAATGGTCCCTATACTAGGGTTCTGTAATTCGTCAGCACGCTTCCTCAACAGCCGGCACATTCAATTTCTGACCTGTATTGTCGGAGGGTGGTGTGAACGAGTTGCTCTACGCTACCTGTAGGCTCATGCCCAACCCCCTTTTTCCGGTATCTACTTTTCCGTACAAAACATCTTAGCCATAAAACTTGGTATCCCAAAAACGGTGTAGGGTAACTATGAGCCTCTAGGTATATGGGAGTTTCCGAAAACAGAGGACCCTCATACGGTCCCCTTCATAGTAGGATCCTGTTTATAAGGGCCCCAAAATCAGGTACCCCGGATTTTCAGAAACTCTAAACCCTAAACCCTTTACAGAACCAGTAAAGATCCCTGTTAAGGATCCCTTAAAGGATTCCTTTAAAGGAATCCCTAATTTCTATCGGCTGGAGTGCGAATCCTTGGGGCACGACCGGAGAGCATGGCTTGAGGTTTGAGGCGTTCCTTGAGGATCCAATGATGTAGTACCAAGAGGGTCCATACATACTAGGGTCCTTTAAGGGCTCCTTGAAGGGTTTCTTTAAGGGTTCTATATGGCTTAGGGAGTTTAGGATCCATATATACTACTGTTATGGAATGAGGTCCCCAAAACCATAATAGAGAGGACTTTTTGCGACCTACACCCATAATGGTAGTACACATGGACTCTCTGGGATTACTTCACAGTGACATGCCCTATGGTATGTGAGATCATGATCCATTCGGATAACAGAGGCTCTTGGTAGTAGAGTAGGTAACCTTCAGCCTTTGGGGGTACTATGATCCCCATATATTCCCAAAGTTTAACCTTCAGTTCCCCTACAACTGGGATTTGGATACACGCTGGCTCCCGAAGGGTTCATGTACCCAAATAGCACATACTTTGGCCTTAAAGTCGTCCCTTTCTAGATACTTTGCGGCCAAAGCATATACTATTTGGGCACATGGACCCTTAAACTCTAGAACACATATAGATCACTTATAGAACCACTAAAGTAACCCTTAAAGTACCCTTAAAGGAACCCTTAAAGGGACCCTGTCTTAAAGGATCATGGGACATAGTAACTCGGGTTGTAATTAGGGTAACTATACTTATAACTACTTATAATGAACCCCAATAAAGGTCGCTTATAGCCTTACTTACTAAGTCCCATGATCCTCCAAGTAGGGGTTTTGAGTTCATGCGAAGTTCGAGGCTTCAGGCTAGGATTCGCCCCCGTCAAGAGAAGTGCACCACTGGACCCTGAAATGGCTGTACTCACTGAAATGACAGGTGCAGTAGAGGAACACAACGGTTTAGGGGTTTAGGGGTTAGAAGACTATCAAGTAGAAGAGAACTTCTGGGATAACGCAGATTACAAATGATGGTGATGGCTCAGCTATTACCAATGCTAGTAGTGGTGCTGGTGAAGGTGACAACCATGATGATGGCCATAACCGCGACGACGATGATGATGCCGATGCTGATGTCCGGGAGGAGACAGAGGAAGAGTCGAACATTGTTTGATGGTTCTGAAAGTTCTTGCAGGATCATGGGACTTAGTAAGTAAGGTTATAGGTACGTTAGTTGGGGTTATAAGGAGTTATATGTATACCTACCCTAAGTATAACCCTAGTTACTAAGTCCCATGATCCTTTAAGTTGGTCTTAAGATGACACACATCGGGTAGTGTTGAATGCTCAGCTTCGTCCTGCTTTTGTGCCGAACGTGACGGTTTCATATGGGAGTTTCCGAAACTTACGGGTACCTTATTTGGGGTCTTTTAATAGGGATCCTACTACTTGGGGTACTATATTAGGGTCCCCTATTTTCGGAAACTCCCAAATTTATAGTCCATCACGATCATGCCCGAAAGGCTGGGGCAGGTTGGTTTTCTCAGAGAAATCTGTCGAACGGCAGTAAGTTAGCAACCGGATAAGGTTGCAGTCTTGGAGTCTTGGAGGGTTCCACACATTCCCGCAACACTCCAGACCTCTGAACATCGCGCCATACAAGTTTTCAAACCTTACCGGGCTTTGCACAACCCTGCAGCACCAAAACAAATCGGGATTCGGCCAAGGACCAGAACTTTGAGTTCGCGTCGGCTGCCTACTACCAGGCCTTTTGAGCGGTCGATCGGAGGTTCGGGGTTTACTGTTGAGATTTAAGGGTTGTAGGGTTTGGGGTTTCGAGTTTAGGGCGTCAGAGGGTTCACAGTTGAGGCTTCAGGTGCTGTAACCATGAGGGTCCATGTACCCATATTACTATAGCAGATACTTTGGGCCCAATGTATCTATGTAGGAAGGACTTTAAGGCCAATGTATATGCTATATGAGCACATGGACCCTAGGGTAAGTAAGATTTAGCAGGTCTATCAGCTGTAAGAAGCAATCAAATATCGGCCGATAACCCTGCACAGCCCCATGAAACCCCATCAGAGAACTTCATGCAGACTTACCAAAATTCAATCCAAACCGCCGAAGCCTGAGCCCTAAACACTTCTAAACCTAAACACCAATTCCCCGAATCCAGCTTTCTTTCCACCATTCAGTGGCTTAAGCCTTCAGGAGAGCGACATCAAATCTACTGAAACATCAGGTGAGACTCAGCAGCCCGGTAATTAAGCTAGATTGGGGACCGGCTCTTAGTGTTAGATACACCCTGATGGTTGTTTGTTTCGAATGCGTCAGTTCTAACGAAACCCTCTCTCTCTCTCTCTCTCTCTCTCTCTCTCTCTCTCTCTCTTTTTCGCTCTCGTTAGAAAGAATACATACGTATCATACATACACACATACATACAGACAGACCCCTGTTCAAGCATAAGCCAGGTCCCTGCCGGTCCGAGCACGGGTTTTCAGACGAAGCTTTCTGCTATGCCTGCTGATTAGGTGCTTGTCTACCCTTTAACTATTCTTCTCATTACTCATATACCTAGCAGAACATGCATTCGATGCTTGATTGTTGCCTGTTTTAGTGTGTTGACTCGCATGCCCCTCCCCCGAGGCTTCCCCATACGAATGCACGTTTAAGAGCTCTTAGCTTCAGTCGGAGGAAGCCAACTATTAAGCCGTTTATACCCGTACTTGAGGATATGCCCCTCGAAGCTCACTTGTGTACACGCACGGCAGGTTGGCCTTTGCCTGATAGATCTATGCAAGTTGGCTGTGTAATAGTTTATGGTGCAAAATGCAGACAAGTGATATTTAAGCGGCTCAGACCATAACGTTTGTGCAGCTCTCAGTTTGCAGGTAGCTGGTCTTCTACACAAACACTAGACTCGACGCGGAAGGCAGCCCCTGGCCCCACTTGCAAGCAGAGGCCCCCAAACCCTAAACCCTAAACCGTGTATCACTGGGTTCCTCGATCCTCCAATCAGGGGCTTACTCTGCAACCTTAGCTTCAATCACGACTAGGTGCTTCAACAATTGGAATCGGGATTTGGATTTGGATATATATATATATATATATATATACACATGGAATGCTTATTCATGCACATCCATACATATATATATATATAACAGACATCATAGCACATGAGCACACCAATGGATACACGAACAAACTTGTGTTTATGTATATACACACATACGCAAATAACCAAGAACATACATACTGACATACTTACTGGTGCTCTGGGTTGACATTCTGACACTATTTTCTTCCAACCCCGACACTACATTAAATGGAGATCACGGGATGTAGTAAGTAGCTGCCAATACTGGACGGCTAAGTCTACTTTTAACTGGCTTACATCTACTTACGCACCAGATTCCGTGATCTGTCAAGTACATCCTAAACCCTAAAGCCCATAAACACACTTGTAAACGCCTTTAATCCTTCGCAACAAGCTTATGAAGCCCTCGCCCCTCATCTAGGTAGGCCTTTGGGACATTTTATATTTCCCCTTATTGGGCTTAATAGGACCCTATTTCACGAATATTTTTCAGAGGCTTTAAGGGGCCAACCTAGTCATTGCAACGGCCGTGTAGTTTGGCAGGAGCTGAGTGACCGTGGAGAAGACCTCCTGGTCCAGTCTGTCCGGGCCTTAGGGTTTATGTACTCCTATAGCATATACTTGGGCCTTAAAGGGGCTCCTATATAGGTACTTTAAGGCCTAAGTATGTGCTATGTGGCTACATGGAGCCTTAGGGAAAGCGGACACATGGGGTTTGGGGGCTCAGGGGTTTAGGCTTCAGGGTTTTCGGATTTGGGTTTTGGGGGTTTAGGGTTCGGAGATAGTTTTGGTTTGGGCTTCTTGGTTTAGAGCTTTAGGGCTTTGGGTTTACAGGGTTTAGAGGCTTACGGTCAAGGGTTGCGGTTTACAGCTTGGGCTTTAAGTCTAGGCCCTCCAAAAGCTGTTCGTTTAGGATTGCAATCAGCTTCCGTCTTCACAGGTCATACTTGGAGGATCATGGGACTTGATAAGTAAGGTGATCCTTAGGGTTTAGGGTTCCTTTAAAGGGGATCAATAAGGGTTCCTATGATGGGATCTATAAGGGTCTAGGGTCTACTTGGAGGATCATGGGACTTGGTAAGTAAGGTTATAAGTACCTTAATTGGGGTTGTAGGTGGTTACAAGTATAGTTACCTTAATTATAACTTTAGTTACTAAGTCCCATGGTCCGTTAAGTAGACTCTCACAATTTCCCCTAAGGGTCCATGTACTCATAGAGTATACACTTGGGCTCCAATGCACCCAAATAGGGACTACATTAAGGCCTATGTCTATACTACATGAGTATATGGACCCTTAGGGATAGGCTAGTTAGGTCCGGTTCAGGTAGGGATTGGAGCTCCAGGCGGTGCAAATCCCCAAAACCTGCAACACCACGCGCCAAGTGATGCACGTCGCCATTTGAAGGTATACCCGTATAGTTGTCGCAGGATATCATACGATTTGGGTTTTGGGATTTGCAGGTAGTAATGCATTTTGCTGACTTCATTTGCACTAGCCCTGCGTCGAATCAATCCCCCCCCCCGCCCGCCGTCTATTGAAGAAGGGTATGCTGGAGAGGTTGGATTTTAGGGTTTACGGTTTAGGGGTTTAGGGTTTAGGGTGTGTCACAGTGCCACGGCGCGCCCCACCCATGGAGTGGTCGTGGGTCGCGCCGTCTTCGTAACGTGGAACCCACCCACAACCACCCGAAGCAGGACTAGAACGGGGTTTGTGTTCTGCTTCTTCTTATTCGAGTGCTGCACTAGCCGAAAAGACGTTGCAATGTTGCGGAACGTCAAAGGGACATCCGAGTGATGTAGTCACAAAATAGCAGCGACGCCCTCGCTCGTCCTCGCCGGCCGTCACTGATGTTTGCCTTGACTGCGTGCATGTGAAATCGAGCGTCTACATGGGGATTAGCTGGTTGTGGTGTGTCATGATTCCACCCACGGGTGTTTTGCGTGGGTGCCTCTCAAATCGGGCGTCGACATGCTGAAAGGCTGGCTTGGTTGTGCTGTGATGTGACTGATGTTTGCCTTGGCTGCTTGCATGTGAAATCGAGCATCTACAGGGGCAATAGCTGGTTCTGCTGTGTTATAATTCAACCGACGTGCTTCTTGCGTGGGTGCTTCTGAAATCGGGCGTCTACATGGGGAATGGCTCGGTTGCCATGTGTTTTTTTGTAGTGCCTGAAGCCTTTAAGGGTTAGGGTTTCAGTTTCGGGACTTAGGGTTTAAGCTTTTGAACCCTAAACCTCCTGGAGCCTCCCATGCCCTGACCTTTTGAAGCAGCTGAGCTTTCCTGGAACCCCCCAACTAGCCTTTAATATACCCTAAATCCCTGGGCATCAAAATAGCCCAAAAGCCTTATAGAGTATGGTCTTGGGGCCCAAAAGCCTTAATATATGAGTCCTTAGATGCCAGGGGAATACCCACTATTAAGGACCATAAGGGCTCCATTAAAGGGCCATTGGGGGGTCCTGGTTAGGGCCTCACCAGCTCCGACCTACCGACTCGGCTTCGCTTTTCTTACCTTCGGTTAGTGGGGAATGAAAGGGGCCTTATAAAGGGGGCTATAAGGGTTACTATAAGCGATCTATAAGGGTATTATAAAATAGGGGCCTTAATAGTCCTATATCTTACCTTTGGTTAGTAGGGAGGAAGAATGCATCGAGCCCTGGGCATCAGAAAATGCCCAACATCCTCATATACTGTTGATGGACACAATCCTGCATGACTCTAAGGACTCTAAACTATGGGAACTATGGTATATTCCTTATAATGGGTAATGCAGGATTTTGGCCATCAATAGTAGTAGTAATAGTTATAATATTTGTACCACATTCCTTCATTCCCTACTAACCAAAGGTAAGTTTTGGTTGTAGTCCTAGTTATTAAGGCCCCTATGCTATAGAATACTACGATAGATCCCATATAGACTTCTTAGAGGAACCCTATTCTAATTGTTAGGGCCCCTATACTATAGAATACTACTATAGATCCCATATCGACTTCTTAGAGGAACCCTATTCTAATTGTTTAAGGCCCCTATAGTAGTCGGAATGTTTTGGGGGGGAGCCAGACGCGCTCTTCGCACGACCCTGCAACTTCCAGCAGCGAGCCTCTGCACGGGTTTAAGGACTGCTGACTAAGCCGTAACCCCAAGGGTCCAAGTACTTAATAATCATATACTCTCCAAAATCCTAACCTACGTAACTACTCTCCTCTAACCCAGTACTTAATTATTGGGTCGTCCTTTGGACCCTTGGGTTAATAGGCCGTAAAGCATAAAGGCTCACACACAATCCCCTCAGCGCTAAACCCTACACCCTACAAGCAACCAACCCCTGAGAGTCCAAGTATTCCTTTTTCTACGACTGTTGGGCCTTTTTTGGGCAGCAATAACTAGAAAAGAAGGACCAGTTGCATTCCTTAGAGGACATTTCATTTCATATGTGCATGGGTGGTTGTCAAAATTAGGGTCCCTCTTGGGGTACCCTAAATATTAGATGCCGTATTATAATAGGGACCCAAAAAGGAACCATAATTTTGACAACCACCCATATAGAGGACGTGGGGTTGCAGGGAGTCGGGTTTAGGATCTACGGATTTAGGGTTTCATTTACCTAGACCCCAAAAGTAGGTAGAATAATGACCTTAAACCTACAAAAGGCTATCATTCTACATACTCTTGGGGTCCAGGTAAGGGGGTTTAGCTCAGGTCCGGCGCGTGGTGAACATTCTGGCCTTACCCTTCTCTCCGCAGACGTCGATCAAGGCAGTCGTCCAGGTGTTTAGACTTTACCGCTTCCTGTTACTTGCAGGAATCATGGGACTTAGCAAGTGAGACTCCCCATTAAAGGGCTCTATGAGTGATCAAAAAGGGCTCAGGGTTCTAAGGATCATGGGATTTACTAAGTAAGGTCATAAGTACCTTCAGTGACGTTACAAGTACCTATAGGTACACTTACTTGCCTCATAAGAATTAGCCGACTTGCTAAGTCCTATGATTTTGTTTAAGTAGGGTTCCTTTAGGTCTTCTGCAAGTTCGCGAGGGTTTCTAAGGTTAAGGACTTGGGGGTTAGGGTTAGGGCGTGCAATGCTCACACCCTCGGGGCCCATGTACTCAGATTGTATATACATTGACCTCTTGTAGTCCTTGTTTATTTTCTATAGGGCCTTAGTATATGCTACATGGGTATATCATATGGATTCTCAGGATTATAGATCCCTCGTAGTGTGCTGTACGCTAAACCCTAAAGTTCGAGAAACCCATAGACCGTCTTAGAATTACAGTAGCATCAACAGATCTTTTCAAGGCACCTACTAAACCCCATACCCAGAGTGTGTAAGGTCAAGGGTGTGGGGTTCAGAGGTCATGGAGTTTCATCGAACTCGCGAGCCTTCTGATCTGGAAATTTTATAGTATCCTGCTATAGAATCCTTATAGAGCCCTTTAAGGAACCCTTGAAAGGATTCCAACTCTAATTATTACTTAGCCCCCTGGCATCGAGCCACGACTTGCATGAGACCTTGACTCTGAAAGCGTTGGCGTGCTCTCCGTGTTGGATTGAAAATGCCCAACTCAACGCTGAGATTTTGGGTTAAACCTTGTCGACATGAAAGAATCCTAAGCCCATCTCCACTGCAGGTGATGAATGCACAGGCTGACGAGCTTTGCCGCCGATTTCGCTTCAAGGAGCCACCGGGGCTGCGGACACCAATACAAAGGTAGTAATACTCAGACCCCCAACTACCTACTAATTTGAAACGCTGCGCGTCCTCCGCCTCGGCCCGGCTGCACGCGCATGCGGCGAGTGGCTACTATCTGCAGCAAGCTCTTGTAGGAATTCAGGTTTGAAACTCGCTTGGTACTGCAGCCTTAAAGGCGAGCCCCAACACATAAAGATGCTACATTGCAGGGCCACCAGCTTTAGGGTTGAGGGGTCGGGGTTATTATGAGCCCTGAACCCTAAATGCGCTGCACCCCAGAGCCCTGTTCGGATCCTTCAGGCCTGCGCTAGACCCTAAACCCACTGCACTCGGGAGGTGGGGCAAGCCCAACCAGCCCTCCTAAATCTGATTGCAGGGTAAAGGGGGCTTTAGGCTTTAGGGCTTTAAGGCTGTGGGTTTAGGGTTTAGGGGTTCAGGGTTTAGGAGTGTGAGTGTAGGGCCTGTGTAAGACACTAATGTAAGTAAGCCCTATACGCTCTCATTTCTCAGAAGTGAGGGGGCCCAGCGGCAAGAGGGGCTTGTCGAAACTCTAAACCCAAAGCCGTGCGCACACCAACAAGCTGTCTGGCAAATCACAAACGCCTTGTAACGTAGGATGAGCCCGGAATTCTACCTATCTTAAGGGAGAAATGAGCTGGAAACAAACCCGGGAAGGTTGTATGACTGGTATCTTATGCCATCTAATTAGGGTTTATAGTGCAAGAGTTACAGCCCCGTTTTCTTGAAGGGTCTCTGGGTTCTTAGGTTAGGCGGCTTTGGTCAATATTGGTCAATGTGATCACGAGATATTCGGGTTGCCTGTCTTCGGACACGAGGCGAAGATGCGAGCATAAGAGTGAAAACGGGCGTAAGATTATGATGATATCAGGGCCCTTTGGTAGCTACAATACGGTTCCTTTGACGGGGTTCCCCTTGTGTTGTAGTTCAGGCTGTATACATAGGGCCTTAATGTTGACAAAGGGTTTGTGTTTGTGTGTATGCAGAACAAGACGGGGCCCGAAGGACTAGCACTGTACATTTGGCGTGACATCTAATAGATCCAAATTTCCAGAGGCTCCATGTGCCCATATTGTATATACTTGGGCGTTATTGTGCGTCATTGAAGGCCGCTAAGTATATAATGTGCGGGTACACGGAGCCTCAGGTTTTGGCGTACTTGCACTCAACAAGTAGGTTCTAGGTAGGTCTGTAAATAGCTCACACTGAGTGTACTTAGCAGTCCACCTCTACCAAAAAATACTTCAGCAACAACAACAACAACAACAGCAGCTTGAACCCCATTGCAGCAATGCAAGATCTAGCAAGCAGAAATACGCCGAAAGAACAGCCCTTCAACGTGATGCTAAGTTCCAAAAGCCAAGACCCCGACAACACAAGGTCATTATTCACGATAGGAAAAACAACACTGGGAATACGATTGAGCCAAACAAGGCAGGTTCATGAACGACAAGAAAAGAAAAACAGAGATGCAGCAAGCAGGACACGGAGCTGCGGCGCCAAGTTTCCCGGACTGATGGCTCTTGTTTTGGGCTGTTTCGTCGGGATGTATTGGTTACTCAGGGTTTTCGATGTGGGTGTTGGTGCTTTCCGTTGCGCGCTTAGGAGTCTTAGGCCATACGGTTAGTGCGGTTCCCTAAGGGTCCATGTACTCATATAGTATATACATTGGCCTTAATGTAGTCCCTATATAGGTACATTGGGGCCCATGTATCTCTATATGGGTACATGGACCCTTAGGGTTTTGTTTCATCGGGAACCCTTCAAGGAGCCCTGAAAGGAACCCCGTGGGTACGTGGACCAGACCCTAAACCGACCTAAACCCTGATTCTTCAGGGGACTAGGATGCCCAGTAGTACCCTTATTCCTTTTTTGTAGTCCTAGGTTCCTTATAAAGTTACCCAATACCAAAAAGAGAGGCCTTCTTGTTCTTGGGTTACTGGGTATCCTAGGGGACTTAAATGGAAGGCTGTTCAGTGGTACACTTCATACGTTCAGGTTTCTGGGTTCCGATTATAGAATAAGAAGCCTAAAACGTATGAACTTTTTCCCAGTGGGTTACTGAACAGCCTGATTCCTGAGGGGCTGGACAATGATATTCAGACTTTCCTTCTCCGAGCTCATGGGGTTCGTTTATGGGTTCTGTAGAGGGTGTGTTGTTAAAGGTAGTTTTTGTTAGGAGTTGCAGGTCTTATGGAAATTCCTGTGGGGGTTCCATAGAGTTCTTCTTTAATGGTAGCTACTTAAGAATAAAGCTACTTCAAGGGTTTAGTCTTAAGAGTTCTAGGTTTCATCGAAATTTTTTTGAGGATGTCCTTTAAAGGTTCCTCTTTTGTACTAGATCCTTTGCTTTTCTGTTGCCCACCGAACCCATTTAGAGGACTTACATATGATAACCCCTCCAAGGAAGCCTTAAAGGATCCCCTCTGATGAAGTAACCCAGATCTTCCGATACCCCTCAAACAAGGAATAGACCTTAAATCAGATTCGGGATCCTACTATAACTTAAGGTATATTCCTCATTTGAGGGATGTGGGAAGGTCTGGGAGCTACGTTCGTAGTATGTGGGTACATCGACACGTAGAGCTTTCTTAAAGGATCATGGGACTTAGTAATTAGGGTTACAATTAGGGTA
>CAJNDT010001112.1:1035947-1198259 GCA_905221615.1 Symbiodinium sp. CCMP2592 | reverse complement strand
GGCCGGGCTCTGCAGCACACGTGTCCACTGGTCGGTCGGCAAGTTCTTGGCTGGCTAGTACCGATCTTCTGCCGCAACAAGGCTCAACAGTACCGAGCATGTGTCCACGGCATGTAAGGACATGTCTCACAGTCACAGTCACAGCGAAGCAAAAGCACGACGGTCATGAATGTCTCCAGCAATGTTTCGAAACATGAAGTGGGTACTTGAGCATCATACCTCCTGCGGACGATCATGACTCTGCCCACGGACGGTCGAGGTGGGTTCGTTTGATTGTTGAGAGAAGAGTTTAGCTGCTATGATTCTGCGGCCGAGGCCAGCCGGTCATTACTGGGCCTACAGAGCCCCCGACTCCAGCATCGACGCCGGTCTCCTTCACTCCTCCATGGACCTGGACTCCAGATCCGCAAGGTCCCATCCTCCAAACCATCACACACGACCTTGACATGATTGACCCTGCAGGAGTTGCTCAGCCGGTCCATCCTGCCACGCCTCGAGAGCCTGCCACGCCTGAAGGTGTTGCCACGCCATCACACACGACCTTGACATGATTGACCCTGCAGGAGTTGCTCAGCCGGTCCATCCTGCCACGCCTCGAGAGCCTGCTACGCCTGAAGAAGGTGTTGCCACGCCGGTTCAAGCATACAATTTGTGTCTGATATGTTTCATGCACAGGTGCCGGTCAGACCCAGACTCTTGGAAGGCCGCCAAGAAGTAGAGGCAGGTGGCAAAGTTGAGTCTTAATATAGGCTGGACCGAGCCGAGTCTGTTGCTAAGTCTGGGGGGCCAAAGACGACCCTGAGGAGCGACGACGCCTTCCCGGCTTTTGAACCCCATCCGAGAAGGCCGAGGCAGGTCTAGCTATTGTTTTGACTTGCCTGGTTGTGCCTGTTTGCTGCTGGTGTTTGTTGTTGGGGGGCTGGGCTGATGTCGAGGAGCCGAGGCTGATGATGAAGCTGCCGGTCCTGAGTACTTTGATCCTCACGCCGGTCTAGAGACAGCCTCGTTGCGCAGCGTTGCCACCATCGACAGCTTCGACTCCGCCAAGGTGCCGGTCAGAGAGCCGAGGGTGGGGGCTTCACAGAAGGTCGAAAGGACCGCCGCCAGGATGGGGTGCTACCCCAATGACCCCCTTCCCGGCGGTCGCAGCTCCTCTTCGTCCGGGCCCTCACGTGCCGGTCGAACAGGTGACGGAGACGGAGGCAAAGCCGGGCAGAAAGGCGGAAAAGGCGAACCTGCTGCCGGTCGTGGTGATGGCGGAAAAGGCGAACCTGCTGCCGGTCGTGGTGATGGCGGAAAAGGCGCCAAAGGCGGTGATGGCGGAAAAGGTGCCAAAGGTGATGCCGGTCGCCCCTGGCCATGGGAACGTCGCGCGCCGCGCAACATTCAGGCCGACGCAGCACATGAAAGCCGGTCGTTCCCGCCACTTTCCCCGGAAGGCTCGGATTCTGACAAAGTCACATGAGTGTCGGAGTGTCTGTCGGTCACAAGTTTAAGTGTTAAGTGAACTAGTAAAGTGGTGTTCTGAATTTTCTGTTGCCCCCTGCAGTCGAGCGGCAGCTGCTGCAGCACTTCCTCTCCAAGATGCCGGTCGCATGTCGGCCTGCCTACCCCGAGAACCCCGACAACGACGATGCTCGGCCGTCGAATGACCCTGGCCCGCCGGTCGCAGGAACAACAGGACTTCGAGAAGTCCAAACGAAGGTCCTAGCGAGCTCCCCAGCTGTGTTCATGGTCCTCCGACACCTGGCGGTGGACTGGGCCAGCTGGGCCGAGCCTTGACTAATCTGGCGTGTGTTCATTCATTGCCGGTCGAGCTATTGAGTCTGTGTGCATGTGTTCAGTCATTGCCGGTCGAGCTCTCGAGTCTGTGTGCAGCCAAGAACATGTTAGCTCTGATGGAGACAGAGCACAGCGCCGGTCGGGTGTACGCCCTCATGATCGTCTTCCGGTTGTGCCGCCACGCTTTGTCGTGGGATATGGCGGTCCCACCGATCTGGCAGCTTGCCTGCAATGTGGTGAGTTGATTTGAAATGAAGCTCTTGGTGTCAGTGTGCCGGTCTGATTGATTCAGTCAGGTGGTCGCCCGACCGTGTCATCGCGGCTAACACCCGCGAAAAGATGCATCTCTTGATGCGTGATGTGGAGTGGCGGCTGGGCGACAACGCGAGCCGGTCGTACTACCACAGTAGACACGGACAAGACAGCACGTCGGTCGGCGATATCTTCTTCCAGTCCGACGGTTGCCGGCAGGAGGCCGGACTGAATGGGTTCAGATCAATAACGAAACATTCTGCCAGTGTGTCAGGCTCAGGCAGCCAGACGCCGGTCGGCCAGCCAGGGGCCACCTCCGCGTCGGGATCCACGTCCGCATCCGGACCCTCCCCAGGCTTGACATTCTGTCATTGTGTTGTGTGGTTGTTTGCAGGAGTGTATCATAATCACTTGTCCTGCCAGGCAAGCACATTGCCGACGGTCCGGCAGAGCGGGGAAGACATCATTGCAGCGATGTTACGGGTCCACCAAGAGCAAATGAGCAGACCACCTGCCGGTCAGGCCCCGCCCGTACCCAAAGCGTCGTTTGCCGGCAAATAACAAACTCATCTTTAAAATTATTTTAGATATAATATTTATAACTCTGCTGGCTGCTTCTATTAATATCATGCGAGCATGTGCATTTTATCAATTTGCTACGTCCAGCCAAGCCAAGGGGCCCACCAGATCCGCCGGCCAGCGACGACGGATCCACAGCAACTCGTCAATCACAGATCAAGTCGTTTTGTTATGTGTGGTGTGCGCATTCTCACAATGCCAGGAGCAAGGCCGTGCTGACGGTAGCAGGGGAGGCAACCAAGCTCCGCAGCAGGACTCATGATCAATTCACCGTCAGTTGGTTTCAATCACACACAAATCCTGGATTGCATCGAAGGACAGCTCGGGCCCAGGCGACGGTCCTGCTTCACAACAGGACTCATGCGTGATTAATGCTCCTTGTGATGTGCCACAGAATTTCAGACTGGATTGCACCGAAGGATGGAAGCTGGGGCCAAGGCGACGGTCAGGCTACGCAGCAGGACACGTGAATGTGCTTGTGTGGCAAAGAAATGAATGCACAGTGTATTGAACCACAGGACGGAACCTTGGGAAGCATGGCCTGGGGACAAAGCGGCGGTCAGGCTTCGTGGCAGGACTTCTCAAGAGTTCTTTTTGAGACAGCTCCACCCAATCCGAGGACGCGACCTGGGATTCCTGGGGCCAAGGCGACGGTCAGCCATCGCAGCAGGACTCGTTCAGGTTTCTTTTGAACACTCACTAAATTTCACAGTGGATCATTGCATTGCATCGAAGGATGCAAGCTGGGGACGAGGGGACGGTCGGGCTTCGGCTCGAAGCTGGGGATACTTCAACAATCAGGCTTCGCAGCAGGACCCATGAACGTGCCTTTATATTGACTCATTGAACCGTAGGACCAAACGGGGGGAAGCATGGCCTGGGGGCAAGGCGCCGGTCAGGCTTCGTGGCAGGACTTCTCAAGAGTTCTTTTTCAGACAACTCCATCCAATCCAAGGACTCAACCTGGGATGCCTGGGGCCAAGGCGACGGTCAGCCATCACAGCAGCAGGACTCGTTCAGGATTCCTTTGTCACTTTTGTCACTAGTGGATAACTGATAGCTTCGAATCGAAGGATCCAAGCTGGGGACAAGGTGATGGTCAGGCTACGCAGCAGGACTTGCAACCATGTCTTTCTAGCAGAATGTTATGTTATCAGAGAACTCCGTCGAAGGACGGAAACTGGGATACCTGGGGCCAAGGCGACGGTCGCACATCACAGCAGGACTCATGCATGATTGTTTCCGTGTGTCACAAAACCTCTGGATTGCACCGAAGGATGGAACTTGGGGCCAAGGTGACGGTGGCACATCACAGCAGGACTCATGCGTGATTGCTTCCTTGTCACAGAATCTCTGGATTGCACGGAAGGATGGAAGCTGGGGCCAAGGTGACGGTGGCACATCACAGCTGGACTCATGCGTGATTGCTTCCTTGTCACAGAATCTCTGGATTGCACGGAAGGATGGAAGCTGGGGCCAAGGCGACGGTCGCACATCACAGCAGGACTCATGCATGATTATTGCTTCCTTGTCACAGAATCTCTGGATTGCACCGAAGGATGGAAGCTGGGGAGGTGACGGTGGCACATCACAGCAGGACTCATGCGTGATTGCTTCCTTGTCACAGAATCTCTGGGTTGCACTGAAGGATGGAAGCTGGGGACAAGACAACGGTCAGGCTTCGCAGCAGGACCCGTGAACGTGCCTTTGTAGCAGATTGTTTTCAGAGGATTCATTGATTGAGCCGTAGGACCAAACGTGGGGAAGCATGGCCTGGGGGCAAAGCGGCGGTCAGGCTTCGTGGCAGGACTTCTCAAGAGTTCTTTTTCAGACAACTCCATCCAATCCAAGGACTCAACCTGGGATGCCTGGGGCCAAGGCGACGGTCAGCCATCACAGCAGGACTCGTTCAGGATTCCTTTGTCACTTTTGTCACTAGTGGATAACTGATAGCTTCGAGTCGAAGGATCCAAGCTGGGGACAAGGCGACGGTCAGGCTACGCAGCAGGACTTGCAAACATGTCTTTCTGGGAGAATGTTGCTTCAGTGGCTTGACCAGTAGGACGGTTGGGGAAGCTCGGCCTGGGGGCAACGCGCCGGTCAGGCTTGGCGGCAGGACTTCTGAATAGTTCTGTCTGTATCAGAGAACTCCGTCGAAGGACGGAAACTGGGATAC
Organism: Symbiodinium sp. CCMP2592; assembly: GCA_905221615.1. Classification (NCBI taxonomy): domain Eukaryota; class Dinophyceae; order Suessiales; family Symbiodiniaceae; genus Symbiodinium; species Symbiodinium sp. CCMP2592. The sequence goes on along the minus strand of CAJNDT010001112.1, from coordinate 1,193,470 downwards.
CTGGGGCCAAGGCGACGGTCGCACATCACAGCAGGACTCGTGCAGGGTCTCACACAGTTTGAGTGTGGATTAATAAATAATTAATTAGATTGCATCGAAGGACGGAAGCTTCACCGGTCAGCCTTCACACCAGGACTTGTGCAGGGTGTCAGTCACCCAATTTCAGTGTGGATTGCATTGCCTCGAAGGATGGAAGCTGGGGACAACGTGATGGGCAGGCTGAGTCGCAGGGCACATGAACGTTTCTTTGTGCACAGAGTGAAGATCACACAGTTGGTTGATCTAATCGAAGGACGTCGGTCCGGGACGACCCGCAGATCAAGCTTCACACCAGGACTCGTTGCTCATGACATGATTCTGTAGCTGGCAAGGTCTTCTAGTCACGGTGTAGTCTAGCCTCTTCAAAGTGCGGCCCAACAGCGAGGATCATGGAGATGAGCAACAGGACAACTTGCTGTCAAGCTGTATAGTGCTAGAGTCATGTGGCAGCGGAGGAACTTCCGCTGACTAAACAATGAATGTTGCAGGAGGGAAGAGGTCAAGACGGTCATGGCCAGGACTTGTGAACGCGTCCAGAGTTTAAGAGTAGTGTAGGCTGTTTAATTTGAATCTTGGACCTGCAGGACGATGGGAGAGCAGATCCCTTCCAACACCAGTAGGACTCCTGAACATGTGTTTGTACTGCTGGTCGTCGGGGACACATAAGTATAAGATTGCATTGCGAGGGAGGTCTCCACTTGGATTGGAAGCTGGGGTCAAGAGACACGAGGAGTCAGAGTGCATTCACTGTCACAGCTGTGCTTCAACATCGGAGGACCAGCCACAAGACGGTCATCAGCAGGACTTCCGACTGTGTGTGTGTGTGTGTGTGTTTGCGTTCATGTCATGTTGACTGTCAAGTTCCACAAACACCTGACGTTCACAGGATCCCTGATGGGAGCTGCAACAATGGGGTCGTGACCGTGACCTCCAGCAAAAGTCGGTCGCCTGTTTTTTCTGTCGTGTCGTCGTTTGCGACAGCGCTTGCGGGACCGACAGTCGCAGAAGACGGGGCAGCTTCGGTTTAGATTTGTTTGGAATAAGTTAAGTCAGTCAGTCAAGTCTTAATATACCGACTTAGTCAATGAAACTATGCAACACTTCTCATTGAGTTGCCATTAATGGACACATTCAGAATTCAGCTCTTCAAATGAGAACCTACCATGGCCGGTCCCGTCTTCAGCTCGAATCGACTCGGATCAGAGCAGAAACCGACGGTCGTGCAATGATGGCAAAACAAGTGCAGCTCATGCATCATGGGTGCCACCTCATTTGTTTACAGCAATGATGCATTTTCCCGTGGACAGGCTTTCGGCAACATCTTCATGACCTGCCACATCCCTGGATGCAGTGGGTGTTCCGGTATTTACCTGTCTACTTTTTGCTCCAAGGCGAGAGCTTCACATGGGGCCGGTCAGTGTCCCGCATGAGGCGGATTCGTGAGGTGTAATCATAAATAAATCAGACCGATGGACAGACCACCGACGTGGCAGGCCGGCCCGGCGACGAGTCGGTCGTCCAGCACTAAGTCAACGTTTCATCTGAGGATCACAGAGCCAAGTCAAGATGCATTGTTTGGCACCTTGAGCCAGGCTAGCCGAGGCCATCGGGGGATCTCGTCAAAATGACAAGATCCCCCAATGGCCTCGGCTGAGCGACGGTCTGACACAGTCCAGGAGGACTGCTGGGTTTGATGCTTTGATTCACAAAGGTTCCAGTGCAGTTCACGCTTGTCCTTTTTAGAAATAATAGACAGAGCCCTATAAGTTTACCTATATCCCTTAGTAGGAATTAATTATTCAAGAAGGTCTACTAGCCGGTCTGTTCTGTTTATTCTTTCTGGGGGAAACCATGAACATGGATAAGGCTGGTGCAGTTCAGGTGCAGTTGAGGTGCAGTTCAGGTGCAGTTCAGCGTTCGTGCTATTATAGGTGCAGTTCAGGTGCAGTTCAGGTGCAGTTCAGGTGTGGTGATGCTGCACAACCATATGTGAGGTATACAAATCATAAAATAGTAAAAGGTATGCTGTATTACACAAAAAAGACACGAATGAACTTACCAGGATCTCTGGTCTGGTCAGAGTAAGACTACTTGGCCGGTCCCTGCCCATAGCATCACACAGTTTTGGCTTAAATACATCGGCTCTAGTGATAGTGACAGTCACTATCTTGCAACATATATATATATATATATATTTAAGCCAAGGTGCTCCGATTGATCCATAAAGCTTCTCTGCCACATCTTGGCGACACCTGGTCAGGAAGTGTTGCCGGTCGAGCTCCTCGGGTGCTCTGGGAGGCATAGACCTGGATTGAAATTTTCAGTCCAGGTCTATCACCTCCCAGACCACCCAATCTAAATCTTCATGGCTCAGGGTACAGGCCTCAGTGTCGGTCAGCATTCAATAATGCTGGACACTGCTGTAATGATTGACTTAGCAACACCTGGTCAGGAAGTGTTGCCGGTCGAGGAGAGCTATCGACAGGTGTCCTCAACCCTTCGTCGGCACCGCTCAGCCAGTCGACTACGACTGGCTGAGTGGCGCCGACGAAGGGTTGAGGAGCTCCTTGGATGCTCTGGGAGGTCGGGCTCCTGTAGCAGTAACAGGTCCATGCCAATTTGAGATCCCAGTCACCTTAAGTATTGAGGTCCAGGCAGAAGCAGATCTACTTTCTTTGCCGGTGGTGTTCTCAGACACATGCGTGGGCAGTGTACTTTCGAAAGTGTTATGTGTGTGTTCGCTCAAGGTCTATCACCTCCCAGACCACCCAATGTAAATCTTCATGGCTCAGGGTACAGGCCTCAGTGTCGATCAGCATTCAATAATGCTGGACACTGCTGTAATGATTGACTTAGCAACACCTGGTCAGGAAGTGTTGCCGGTCGAGGAGAGCTACCGACAGGTGTCCTCAACCCTTCGTCGGCACCGCTCAGCCAGTCGAACTACGACCGGCTGAGTGGCGCCGACGAAGGGTTGAGGAGCTCCTTGGATGCTCTGGGAGGTCGGGCTCCTGTAGCAGTAACAGGTCCATGCCAATTTGAGATCCCAGTCACCTTAAGTATTGAGGTCCAGACAGAAGCAGATCTACTTTCCTTGCCGGTGGTGTTCTCAGACACATGCGTGGGCAGCGTGCTTTGGATACTGTAACTAGCTATGACTTCATGATTCATATTTGCCAAGGTCGGTCGCCTACCATCACCATCTGGTCAGACACCATAGAACTGGACTCCAGCTCTATGATGTCTGATCAGCGGGTGCCGGTTGGCCTGGTCCTCATTGGTTACCTGCAGTTGTTGGGCACAGTCACAGTCGGTCTATGTCTATGATGCCTGCCATGCCACAAAGCAATTTCAGCTTCACGAGACTTGCCGGCCCCACTCCCCGTCGCTATGGCCAAGACAGGTTATGTCGGACTGTCGGTCGACCAGTGGGAGCACTGGCTCTGGAACCCAGTTCCCGACGTCCAGGCCTATTTCTCCCCATCGGTCGCTGTCTATAAGGCTATCGCTGGTGTCGGTCGCAGGTGCCTTGCTGCTGTGTTTCAGTTCATTTATCATGACCAGCGAGGATGCAGTAGTGTAGGTCGTCCTTAGTTCTGAACTGCCCGGTCGGTCAGGATGCAATACCAGCTTTCCGACACGGATCCCATTCCGGGGCCGATGTACCAACGGTCGAAGCACAAGGAGCAGGCCCATCGTGTTTCGGCTGGGGGCACAATCATGTGTGTTACTGATAACGCCGGTCGGGAAGATGAGGTCAAACTTCTGTTGACCCGGCTCGTGGTCGTGCTGGAAGTGCAGGTCGATGAGTTCCAACTGGCTATGGAACAAGGGTCGGTCAGACCATGCACCAACGACGGCTTCGTCGTGAGGAACCTCGACTTGTCGGTCGAGAAGCACCTCAAAGTCACACGCATGGACGCCCGCCTCGAGGTGGAGGCGTTGCCAAGTGACGTGCCGGTCGACAAGCCTGCTTTCGTGTTCTACAAGATCTCCGATGATGTGACGGAGCTGTCGGTCGTGAAGAAGCTGCTGGCCAACAGCATGAACAAGCCCCGAGGGCAAAAGCGGCCTTCCTCCACAGTCGGTCGGGGTGGCACTGGATATATGTATTTCAGTAACCCGACGAAGGCTGCGCTGATGTGTTGGCTGGCAGGTGGCGGCACGGCGGTCGATGTGCGGCTGAGCTACTATGGAGTGGGCATGCTTCCAGCTGGACTCCTTCACTATGATGAAAGCATGTCGCCGGTCTGTGTGCTTTGGTGGCATTCGATTCAGTGATGTTGCAGTTGCATGATTTCTAATCCTGCAGTTGCAATCTACAGCATAAGCTGTCTGCTCAGGACTACTACTACGCGCCGACGCTTCCCCAGATGGGCGTTGAGTCGGTCGCCGCGGAGTACAAGGTCATGGTTCAGTTCAGCAACAAGGTGCCGGTCGGTGACTTCGTGAAGTTAAAGAACCTCGAGACGCTGAAAGAATACATGTACCAGAACGATAAAGAGTTGGAGGAGCTGAACAGTCGGTCGTCAACTCTGCTCGCGATACAGAAGAAGCTGGTCGCAGAAATGGATGAGATGCTCGCCAAAGAGTCGGTCGTGGATCTGGCGGGCAAGACAACGGTGTCGGTCGAGGATCTGGCGGGCAAGACAAAGCAGCCACTCGTCATGGAGTCGGTCGAGGAAGATGTTGCAGGCAAGACAAAGCAGCCGCTCGTCATGGACCAGGTCGCTGAGTCTAGCTGATGTCCACCACGCCGGTCGAGTCAAAGGCCTTTTTCCTCACTCTAGCAGGCAGGCTGGCCCTGGCAGTTGTCGGTCAAATAATGACAGACCATCATGATCATGACGATAGTGTTTTCTGAATGCCAGATGCAGCCTGTCCTGCCAGCTGTCGGCCATGCCATGTGTGCATAGAGCCACAGTCGTCTGTCGGTTTCAGCAGCCAGCGAGACATGTGTTTAAAATGTGAAGCACGTGAGAGGGCATGCCAGTCGACTTAGTGTTCGAGATTGAGTGCAGCATACCTGACTTTGTTTGTTACCTGTTGGTTCTGTCATGTAGTCAAGTTGTTGACTTGGTAGCACAATGCATGCCAGCCTGGCGGTCCATGGTGCATTCCAGCGCATGGCACATGCTTTGGAATCCACTCTGGGCTGCATTTGGTTCGGAACCCCCAGGATCGGTTGCTAAGGCTTGTAGCCCCAAGTTACCAGTTCAGACATCGGTCGACAGCCCGAGCCAGAGATGACCTCCAAGGTTGAATACATGCCTTCACTAAGTTGAACCCAAAGGATGCTTTGCTAAGGCTTGTGGTCCTATCTTGGGGGTTAAAGTCGGTCTAGTGCTGCATCGTCCTAGGTCGGTCCCACTCTGACACATATGTTGCAGCACCTTAGCCGGTCGTGCATGCTCTTCCAGTTGAACCAGCAGAATAGGTTGCTAAGCCTTGTGGGCCTATCTTGTGGGTTCAACATCGGCAGGCCGGTCGATGATCTTGGAAGCACATCTCTGAGTGTCGGTCGTGCCGTTGCCTACCTGGAGTTTGGGCTTACAAGCCTTAGCAACCGATCCTCGGGGTTCCGAACCAAGTCGGCCGGTCGAGCCATGTCCAAGAAAGCAGGCACTCCTGCTTACGCGCCGGTCTACGTGGAGAGCAAGCTCTTAAAGCTTGACGACGTGTCGGTCGCCCATGATTCCGGCCATCGGGACGTCGATGAGGATCGTGTCCTGGAGTTGTATGAGAAGGTGATTTTGGCCGGTCGTTGGGGCCAGGCTTCGTTGTCCCGACCGAAGCTGAGGCCAGTCGAAAAGTTTATTTTCTCGTGCTTGGTAGTTCACTCTTGGGTTTCGCAGGTATGATCCTGCTGGTCGTCCTATGGCCGCATCTGATGGCCGGTCGAAGCTGGCAGATGGCAAGCACTGTATCGCAGCGTTGAAGATACTTGACGACGTGTAGTTTGTCGGTCCAATTCCACGTTCTGGTGTGCACTGGTTTGTCAGCTGGTCAGAAAAGAGTCGGTCGAAGTCCACGGTTTTCATTTCCCTTAATTTTAAATTACTTTCTGACCGAGGAAAGCTGCTGAGACGGTCGCTCAGTCCGATGATGCAACGCAGCTCGAGTGGTACACAGGTGAGATCAAGGACATTCTGACGGTCGGAATGCGTTTTGATTGCATCAAATTCTCGGATGATGATGAGGCCAGGGATGTGCAGTATGACTAGACACTCATGACGGTCACTAGTTACTCCTGTGTCAGGCGGCGGTCAAGCTCTTCTACACCATGGCCCATGAGCAGGAGGCCAACAAGTTGCGGACGACGTCGGTCGAGCACAAGATCAAACTTGTGCGTGCTTATGTCGCCAAAGTTCCTGGCGGTCTGATAAAGGACAGTCGGTCGACCACCTGTTTTTGTTGCTGGCCCTGAGTCTCATCTGTCAGGACGCCGAGAACGCCATGGTGGAAATTTTGGGCAAGTCACGCCGGTCAACAATCCACAACTGGTGCAAAGCGACTGCAGTGTTAAAAGAGCCGGTCCTGATCAAGCTGAAGGAGAAGCCCGACCTGCCACAGGGACTTGTTTTCACGAACAAGTACTTCGTCGGTCAAGGAGAAGAGACACGTAACTCGGCGGCATGCCATGCTGTTAGGTTTCCCTGCATTGTTGGTCGCGGAATGCAGTTGGCTCAGGCTTCCTCCTGGAACCCGAGCAGCAGATTGCTGCTCTGCAGCTTTTCTATGACTTCTGTGACGGTCGCGGGACGGTCTCTTCCATACCGACCTTCATGTCTGACTTTTGTGCCCCAATGTTGAAGGCACAGTTGTGGTGTCAGTTGGTCATGAAGAAGTACTCGTCGGTCGTGAGCCGCCTACCAGCGTATGACCGCTGTCAGAAGATGCTGTGGAGTGAGCGTGGACGGTCGCGCATTTTGAGGCTTGCTAGCACTATGAACTATAACTGACATTCAGTGCCATGTCTCATTATTTTGGTGATGGGGTTGCCAAGGACCTGCATGCGTCTTGGCGTCGGTCTGTCTGGTGACCCGAAGATCGAGGGCAGTGGCATCCCTGAGTGTGTGTCGGTCGGAATCTGGCCGCTGGTCGTGCAGTGGATGAAGCCGAAAGTGCTGTGGATGCGGCCAAAGCAACGGTCACAGAGCACAAGCTGGTCGTTGAGGGGGGAGACGACGAGTCTGGGATCTTGGCTGACGACATCACGATGGAGGCCCCACTGGTGGAGAAGGATCCTGTTCTTGAAAAAGCTGAGGAGCTCGGCTTGTCGGTCCGCTCCAACATTCATCTGTTTCATGACATGAAGACCTTTGGTGATGGCTTCGTCGGTCTATGCCGGGCGACGACCCGTGGCGGCATTTACATCGATGAGGCCACGTCGAAGGCCAAGATCATTTTGGGGGACATGGCAGAGTTGTGGAAGGTCGTCACGTCGGTCGTAGATCGGCAATACGTGTCCATGGGCATCTTCTGTGGAAAGCGCCACGACTTAGTGACGTTGGTCGTGAACCTTGGATGGCACAGAGTTCTTTCTAGACTTGTCGGTCGACTGCTGTGCTCAGCGTTGCTTCGGCTCAAGTCCAAAACGGCCGGTCGACCTTCATGGGTCGAATCAGTAACAAAAGCCTCGGGCTGAAGAGGGTGGCAGGGCCCTATGCCCGTTACTGTGCGACGGTCGCCAGGACAGGGACGGTCGACCCTCCATTGAAGCGCCTTCGAGTCAAAACCTTCTTGAAAAACTTAGATCAGAGCCGGTCGCGATGGAAGCAGATGTCAAAAAAGGAGAAACAACCCTTTGTGGACGCGGCGGTCAAGGATCACAGAAAGCACAACGCCCTCAAGAGGGAGCTCGCTCATCCTCCAGTGGAAGTCGACTCGCCGGTCAGAGACCCGAAGCCTGAGAATGATAGTGACCAGCAGCCACCGGTCGATGAGAACCTCGTCAATGAATTGAGGTTCTCCTTTGAAGGCATGGCACTTTCCAGTCGGTCGACCCTGGGACAAGGCGCCCATGGCACAGTTTACCGCTGTGAAAACTTGATGGGAACGGAGTTCGCAGTGAAGCATCTTGGCTATTCATTTTATTATTAAGGTTCATGCGATTGAACAATCATGAATGAATGAACGAATGATGTCTTTGTCGACTTTGGGTTTAGTGCTGCATCTTGTCATGTCGAGGTTGCCGGTCGGCAGCAGGGACGTGAAGAGGGAGCTAGACGTTCTCCTCAGTCTACGCCACCCAACCATCCTGCATTGTTATGGGCCAGTCATGTCGGTCGACGGAGGTCTCGTGGGCCTTCTTTTGGAGTATGTGCCGGTGACATTGGACGCTTGGCTGAAGACGCAGCCCAAGGCCGCAAAGTGCCCACACAAATGGCATCTGATGGTCGATCTTGCACATGGACTCCAGTATCTGCACTGTCACAAGCTTGTGCACTGTGATGTGAAGCCACAGAACATACTTGTCGGTCCTGCCCCCCATGTTCGAGCCCGCTGGGCGACTTCGGCCTCACTGAGCCGGTCGGGACAGCTGTCTATGGTGACGAGGTGTACTCTGCAGCGTACAGACCTCCGGAGCTTAGCGGGTCACAGGAACCCGGTCGTAGCTTTGCTGTAAGGGTGAGGTTGGCACCCACAGCTGATCTTTGGGCGGTCGGGTGTCTCTTGTTTGCGATCTTCACAACATCGACACTGTGTCATTTGTTTGTCACAGTGAAGGTGCTGTATGACATGTCCTTCATCAATTCCCGAATTGATAAGAACGTGCCGGTCGTCTCTGGCGCTCAAGAAGACATAAGAGCTTTCTTGAAAAAGCTGCCGAACGAGCGACAGCAGCTGAGGCTTTTCATTATTGCTGCAGAGGAGAAGTACAGACACCACGCTGGTCGTTGAACCGCCAGTCGTCGGGTGTCAAATTTCTGTGTGAAGGGGCATGCAGGAAGCCAAAAAAAGATTTAAAGCATCTGCAGTGGCAATCGTGGTCAGTGCAAGTTTTGGGGTGCGACAATCCAATTGGTCGGTCGATGCAACACTACAGCTAAGGAACCAGCTGCAGACGATGATCCCAAACCGTGAGGCGTACGTCATCACCTTCACTGCCGGTCCAGAACAGTCCCGGAATCGTCGACCGACTTACATGGTCTATTCACAGTCGGAGTTGTCGGTCTCTGCGAAGGAGGTGGTGCCGAGCCATGTGACTGTCAACAAATGCCGGTCATTTGCCTATGAGAAGTTACAGATGCGCTGCACCGACTACAATTGTGCCTTTGAATTAAATTAAAAGAATCCTTGAAACTAGACTAATGGCCCCACTGCCCACACTAACCCACACTCCTACTGAGGCAAGCTCAGGCCGTGCAAACCCATGACAGACATGCCGGCCCATCCCACAGAGGACCTTTGTGGGGGGCAGGGCGGCAGGTGCAGGTCAGGTGCAGTTCAGGTGCAGTTCAGGTGCAGTTCAGGTGATGAGGTTTTCTATATTGGTGCCATTCAGGTGCAGTTCAGGTGCAGTCCAGGTGCAGTTCAGGGTTTGATGTGGACGTCATCAATCACTTTACTGAATCTGGGAGGAGTTGCCGGTCAGTGACCAAGAGCAGCCAGAGGATAGCAAGACGTTGGACACCACAGAGGAAGCCGGTCCTGACACACAGGCGGTCGAAGCGTCCGTCGACAAGAAGTATCCTGTGGATTTGTGGTTGGTGGCCAAATGCTGGGATCACCATGCGTCGGTCGTGCGAGAAGTCTTCCGTGGTGATCAGTGCAGGTGGATGGCGGTCTCCACACGCACAGCCCATCCTTCCATCTTCGTTGGGGTCCAGTCGGTCGTCTCCACAGTCATAGGTATGGTTCGTGGGCCGGTCGAGCATCTTGCCGACAAAGCATGAAACGTGTGTCAACCAAAAGCTTTTCGCAGGAATGCATGTTAAGCTCAGGCACTCCATGGCACATGGCCGAGTCTTGCTCGACGACATGTGCACCGCCCTGAAACTGGATGAAGCTAGCCGGTCATTGAACTTGAAGCGCAAGGTGACAGACATCCCGTGTGTGCCGGTCTTTAACCCCTATGCAGCAGAGGGCTCAGTGTTCAAGCTGTTGGAGATTCCGGTCGAGAGCACCTGGCGAAATGGTGTTTTGGCTTGAGTTCTGACTGACCTTCATGTCATGCATTGATCGATTATGATAGGACGTGTGCAATTCCGAACTGAGGTATCAACAAGTCGGTTGCCAACTACAATGACATGGAGAAGAAATGCAACGATCTCACACATGAGGAGCTGGTCAAGTATGACCTGGGATTGTCGGTCATCGACGGTCATGTTGCACTCATCACGACTGTCCCTAAAAAGGAGGGGGACTTGATATGCACATGCAGTGCTTTGCATTTCGACAACATGGCAAGCCTCTTGTCGGTCGTGAACTCCGACAAAGTGAACCTCGCCAAGAATCCTGTGCTCAGGACGGACTGCGTCGGTTTGACAGAGGATCGCTCCTCGTCGGTCTGGTCACTGTTAATTGGGGCTGCTAGCCACGTCGCCCCGCTCAGTAAAGCCGCAAAGCGAGCAAACGCGGCCTTCAACTTTGACATCAGCCAGGGCGCCTCTGACGGTCTCATCGCATTGGTCGTCAAGACACGGAATGGGTGTGGCATTGCTGCAAAGTCGGTCGTGTCGGTCGACCTGGGTCCAGACTATGATCCGCCACCTGGCTGCGATAGTTAGGTTGCTGTCGAGTCCATTGCTTGCTGATGCAGCACGTTTATTATTACTCTGACAGGTCACAAGCCACGCCGGTCGAGCTCGCTGCCAGCAAGAAGCAGTTCATGGATAAGTGGTTTCAGGAGCCTGTGAATGAGCCGCCGGTCAAGGAAGAGACAACAGTGGAGCCAGCTGGCAAAAAACCCCGAACCTCAGAGGCCAAGGCCAAGCCTTCGCCGGTCGCACCGACTCCGGTCACTCCGGCTCCCGCTACTGGTCCAGTGCCGGTCGACAAGCCAGCCCCGTCTGCTGCAGCTGAGACTTCGCCGCCGGTCGTCAAAGCTGATGTAACAGCCCCGGAGCCGGAGCTGAACCCTGCGTCGGTCGCCAATTTCATCGTGGGTGATGCCACGTTTCGCTTGGACTTGCAGAACTTGAGGATCCTTTTGCCGGTCGGAACCTCCACCAACAAGAGGCTGCCTCCAGGCACAATTGTGTACACTCTGGATTGCAGCGCCGGTCGTTTCCGCAAAAACTCCAGTGCTGTCGGTCTGGAGTACAAGCTGACCTCTTCGAAGGACAAGGTCATTGTCAATGGGAAGCAAGTGACGGTCGCAGACGCGGTCGCCAGCCTCAAGTCGAACTCCGTTTGGGAGCACATCCCGCCTTCCTTCACCCAAGGTTCCCTCCCATCGGCCGGTCTGAAACCTAACCAGCAGATGGTTTGGGTTCCAGGAGATGACGCGTCGGTCGTGATGGCCCAGCTCAACAAGGCCACGGATGCTTCTTGGAGGTGGGTGATGAAAAATGGCAGCAAAGGGAGTCTCACGCCGGTCAAAGCTTGCCTAGTGATCGACAAACAGCTGATCATTCCCGGCAAGCCGGGACATCTCGGCTTGCTTGTCGGTCGCGAAGTCGGTCACTGAAGTCGGTCGCTGACAACTATAACTATCCGCATGTTAAGTCTGCCATCGGGGATAACCCGTCGACAGAATTGTTTTCCCACTTCACGCGGATTTTTTGCTGATTCGTCGTCCGACGGTCGACTCTGCCATCGGGGATAACCCGTCGACACAATTGTGTGCACACTTTGTGGAGTTTTGCTGATTCGTCCGACGGTCGACTCTGCCATCGGGGATAACCCGTCGACAGAATTGTTTTGACACTTTGTGGAGTTTTGCTGATTCGTCCGACGGTCTGGGGCTCTGTGGCAGCATCAGAAAAATGGTTCATGGTGGAAGATGTGTCGATTCTGATTCTGATGATGACACCACAAATGTCATTTCACCCTGCTCAGGTTCTCTGTCCGATGACAGTGGAGAGCAGTTCCATCCCCGCTATTTGCCCAGAAGCTTTTCATTCAACTGGCAACACTTGCAGAGAGGACAATTCAAGAGCCAGTATCAGACTGGAGGTGCACAAAATGTTCTTGACTTCGCGCATCATGCCAGCCGGTCGCCAAGGCCTTGCCAGGGTCCCAGCATCCATCACATTGAGACTAAGAGCCGTATTGTGAGATGTGAAAGGTGAAGCTGAGAAAAGTGTTCTTGGACTTTGCACAGTTTCTCAGTCAGTCACCCAGCCAGGGCTTCCCAGTGTTTGTCAGACAGGCAACCGAAGTGCTTGATGCAACTGTGCCTGGACGTCATCTCATTCTCCAGAACTGACAGACATCAGGAATCAGTAAAGCAGTTTGGCCAGCACACCTCACCCAAAACGCAACCCATGAACCTTTGCTGGGGTAGAGTTGATCGCCATCCATAAGAGCCATGTCTGACGGAGCCATGTCTGACGAGGAGTTTGTGCCTTCTTTAAGGTCAGAAACCTCCGAGTCGGTCGCTTGCACACAAAACTTTGATTCCTCGTCAGCCGATGCTGCATCCGAACCCAGTGTTTCTGACAGCGAAGCCGAAATGCCGGTCGAAGATGAAGTCGACGGTCGCCTTTGGCGACCAGGGGAGAACTGTGGTACGTTCGTGGACAGACATGCTGCCTTGCAAGGCCAAGGCCAAGTTTTGTCGGTCAATGTCATGACCAACCTTCAGCGCTGCCCGAAAGACGTCTTGTCGGCCGTGATGAAATACATGCCGGTCAGGCTGGGTCTTCCAAATCCAATATTTTATAGATTTATCAATTATCATCTGCAAAATTATTTCAGTTAACTAATTTAAGTAATTGATTCAATACAATAACTGCTGCCTGAAAGGAAGTTTGCTGGCAAATCACTGGTCGAAAGGGTAGCAGCAGCTCTATTGGGTTTGGGAACCACCAGCGTAGAACGATCCATGCAGAGCCGGTCGAAGCTTGAAGAGTTTGAACGCGAGAAGCTCAAAGAGAAAGAGAAGGAGGGTATACAAAGGAAACAGAAGGCCGTGTCGGTCGACAAGGAGCTGTCACTGGACACAGTAGTCGACATTTGCCTTTCCAACGCATCCGAAGGCCGGTCCTTCCTCTCTTTTGAAAGAGATGCCGAGAGGAACCGCCGGCGTGGAGTGCAATTGGGCCATTGGCCTTGCAGCCGGTCGTTCTGCCGCGAGGTGGAGTTCTATGCCGCCAGGGCATTGCAGAATTTGGATGCGATGGATTTTCAACGGCTGGTCGTTGGCCTAGGCATTCCAAGCGACTTCTGTGCTTTGCCGCCAGATTAGACAGTCGATGCTGCAACTGTGTGTGTGAATCAGTGATGTGGCTCATCTCACTAAGCAAGGTGTCATGTTGGACTCCATCTCCATTGGCAAAGAACAAATGCTGAAGCGGGACAATGTGTTGCTGGTCGGACTGTCGGTCGTGAGCCAAAGCACAGGCTTCCTCTTCATGTCCAAAGCATCATGGCACTAGCCGGTCACCTTTGTGTCTTCTATCTATTTTTTCACAGAATAAATTAACAACTAATAATTTGCCACAGGTCGTGCTTACACACCGATGGTTGGCGGGAAGACTTTGGGTGTCGGTGATCATGCAGGCCCACAATTGAAGAAGGTCGCGTTGGAGATTCTGGAGGAGCACCCTGCCCATTTTAGCAGCCGGTCACTGGCGGCATCTTTAGCCATGGTTGTCGGCGATGGCGCCAATGCCATGGGTGGTCGGTTGGCTCGGCACAAGAGCACAGCTTCGGCGGAACTGATATGGTCTGAAGTTTTCAATTCTGTTTGGGATGGAGACCCTGTGCCGGTCATGACGGACTGGGGCCTGATGCACCGTGAAGCATAGCTACAAAGCAATAGTTGTGATAATCAAACGATATGTTCAATTGTAATATGTACACACTGTTGGTCGAACTACGAAGGAACAAACCGCACTGGATCGGGCAATCAAGTCTGTCGATGCAGCTACAGAAGTTATGGACATCGTATCTGTTTTGGACAAGACCTTTTTCATGGGCGACGGTCGGGCCTTGCTGCGAGGAGTTTCGAAACAAATTGGTGAGCCGGTCGGCACCCTGGGAGCACCTGGCGGAACACAGATGTTTGTATTTTTCCGTTTGTCGCTTTTGAAGAATTTCAGGCCGGTCGTCACCGCTATGCATGCAAGACTGGCTTGGAAGCAGCAAAAGCACGGAGCCCGAAGTCTGAGAAATTTGATGGACGTCGGTCGCCGTTTGACAGACGTGAGCTTTGTGGTGTTCCTATCTTTCTTGGAAAACTTCATGCCGGTCGCCTTCGAAGCTTTTTCTCAGGTGGCCCAAAAGGCGGTCGAACCTTCAAAACTGCAAGCAAGTGCAGAGAGATCGCTGCAGTACGCCAGACGAGCAAGCACCTCCATCGACAGACTGAAGACCTACGTGATGGTCGCCACCTTGTTGCGCCAGCACTGTTCCAGCAAGCAGATCATGCAGTTTCTTGCAGCCCTTTGCTACACACCAGCTGGTCGCTTTTTGCCAAAGTTTCTTCCTGGAATCATGAAGATAATGCATGTACTGCCGCCAGAGTTCTCGTCGGTTACATTGCACACCAGCAGAGAGCCGTCGGTCGAATACTATTGCTTGGGCCCACATTGCCAATGTTTGGGCAGGGAGAAATATTCTGAGACGAGGCCGAGGCCAGTTGTGAACTGGGATGGACCACGTGGAACCCGTGAGGCGTGACATGCTGATGTTTCTGGTCGGGCGGTCGGAGTTTTGGTGTTACTTCATTCATTCTCTTCGTCTGTCTCAGAGAGATGAAGCCCCTGCCGCCCAACCTTAAATCATTAAACATGAAACACACCCTTCAAGGTGCGTGTGCCGGTGTGGGCTGACGGTCGAGCTTCGTTGCAAGATGACTTCTACGAGCCACGTGTTCAGTTTCGTAGTCGAACACGGCAGCTTGGAAGACAAGAAGCTCGTCGATTTCGTCAACATTTGTGGGAGGATCGGACCGATGGTTGCGAACACGCAGAATCCACTTGGGCACAGGCCGGTCGTTGTGTATGCAAATGGCGGTCGCGGTGTGTCATCCCAGAGAAGGTTTATATCGTGCACCATGATGTGATTCAAGCACTGGACAGTGCAAAGACGCTCGCCGGTCGTGCCACAGAGGAGATGTCGCAAATTCTCGGGCCGGTCGGTGTCAATGATGATGTCTTGCAGATCCGGTCCAATGCAATGATTGCGTTTGACTGGGAAGGGTTGATCGGCGGTCAAGCCCAACCTCGGCACGGAGATGCTTTCCTGAAACTGTATCAGGCACTCAGGCCGGTCCTAAGGCACACACTTTGGCCCACGGGCCCTGAGTTTCAAGGTGTCGAACATCGATGGGATTTGCCGGTCGAAGACATGAAGGCACAATATAGACTGTTCCTTTCTCGTGTTCTTGCAGCAGCATTTGGGAAGGACTGTCGGGTGCCGCCGGTCATCAGAGCAGAGGCTAAATCATGGTTTTCCGTTACTGCTTGCACTGTGCGGCCGGTCATGGTCTTCTCCGCTGTGGCGGCCATCGTGCAGCAGAAAATGCCCTATGCTTCAAGAGCTGGACAGCTGTATTGTGCGTCTGTCGTTTCACTTTGTTTGGGATCGTACCAACAGCAGCAGCTGCCTGTGTCTGCGTATGAGACTTTCCAGGTTGCCAGCGACGGTCGCTTGCAATATTCATTCAGTTGTAATTATTTATTAGTAAAGACATGATCAATTAATACAGGTTGGAGTGGAGTGTTCTGCATGATTGTTGGAAATGGAATGCAACAGCATTTGGTTTGTGTTTCCCTTATCATAGTTCTGAGGACTCGCGCAGGTCGGAAGTCTCACTGTAAACAGACGGAAACGCAGAAAGACAGGGGCGGTCATAGTTCCCACAAAGGGACTCGTGGCGGTGCTGCCACCGGTCTGCATTTCAGATTCAGCCTAGCCAAGATCCCAGACTTCCTTTGCTGACAATATATATGCGTCCATATCTATTGTCGGTCTGAGGAAGTCTGGTATCTTGGCTAAGCGCTTGGTGGTTGTGACCGAAATGAAGGTCTCGGTTGATTCTGTGGCAATCGCTAGATCCTTGGAAGCACATCCTTGGTTTACAGTTGGTCGATGCAGAACAGACCCAAAGTGCTGGCATGTCGGTCGCTTGCATCATCGTACTCGGCTGCTGGCAGCACCTGAAGCTGCCATCGAGCGCCTGGGTTCCATAATGAATTACCAGTACGATGCCTGTGCTGGTCTTACCCCGGCACAGGCGGTCGATCGCCTGCTCTTGGATCTCTGGAAACACATAGTAAAGTATTTGTTTAGTTCTAGTGTTGATTCATCAATTATTCAATGTATTTTTGATTAGACAGAGAAAAACACGAGCCTGAAATTGCCTGTCTGAGGCCCAAGGTGGGCTGCACATGCTGGGCTCGGACCGCGATGAAATCCTCAAAGCTGCAGTCTGCCGGTCGATCATGTCGGTCCGCAAACGAGCCCGAGGAGGAGGACCCACTGAGCAGATCCGCCAGAAGAACAATGCTGTGCGTCTGTCTGGACGGTCGTTTGAAGAGCTTTCTGGGCACAGCCGTCAGGACATGGCAGAACTGCTGGATCCACTGCTCCCACAAGACATCGATGGTGGATTGTCGGTCGTCTTGAGGAACATTCAGCAGCAACATTCTTCGTCATTGCCGTGTGATCTTCCTGATGTTCTCCAGCAAGCTGTGCAGAAGGCGGTCGTTGGCGGGTCATCAGCCTGCACATAGTATTAGTTTATTATTTGACTCAATCATGACATGTACTAATCAAATGTAAGGAATCAACTTAATTGTTAAAAAAATACAACTCTACAGTATTCAAGTTGACTGGAAGGACCAGAGAGCCAAGGAAAGTGCAACTGCTGCCAACCTCAGTGCAGGTCCTGCACGCTCAGCAGAAGTCGGTCGCCTCCTCTGTTATGAGAGACTACTTGAAAGAGTGGCTGGAATCAGAGGATGGCAAGAAGTACCAAGCCAGTCGGGCTAAGCTTTGGAAGTGAGCTGGTCGCTGCTGAGAAAAAATGCCGACGATGTTGTGAACACTGCATTTGTGTACCAAGATCTAGCTCGGTCACTTTTCGAGTGAGTCACGTCACCCAGGCCATGACTGGATCGCCGGTCACTGCTGCACAAAGGACTGGGCCGTGTGTTGCATATGAAGCACTAGCTCGGTTGGTGATCATGTCTTTTGCAAAGCACCAGGCCATCATGGTGCCCAAGCTGCAGAACCATTTTTCTGTCAGCAAAGTGGTTCTTCAGGTTGGGCACTAGGTGCTTCAGTGGTCTCGTCGGACCCCCAGCTGTTTGTTTGCTGCACTCCTCCTGATTTCTCTCACATGTTATCTTCAGTCAAGCAGGCCGGTCAATGCCATAAGATGAAGATCCGAAGCAACCCTGGCCCACGACTGTCCGGCACTGCCGGGCGATCGTGGATCCGAGTTGCTTTGCATCTCCAGCTGGTGGCATGTTGGAAGCTCAGACCTTCTTTAGTAACCTGACCGTCCTGTGATTAGCTCGTACAATGACAAAGAATCAGAGCTCATGTGGCCCAGGCCGTGGTTGCCGTGCTGGTCGCTGCCACTGAAAGAAAGACAACGAGGCGATGTGTAAGCCCTTTGTCGGTCGATCACAAGGCGATGCTGTCACGATGGCATGGCCTTCTGCTTGACTCTGTCTGTCTGACTTGCCAGTTGTGCTTCAGCTCTTATAGCATCATCGACCACACATCACTTAGAGAGTTTCTTGCACAACAAGCCTTGGGACTGAACAAAGCCATTGCACGGCAGCATCAGCGTATCATCATACCTATAATATACATGAGAACTTCACTTGAGACTAGACTTTAGACATGGAGCAGATGGAGCTCCTTTCGGAGTCTGAGTCCATGTCGGTCGACCTCCAGATATGTTCAGGCAGCGAAAGCTTGAAGAGCTGGTCGCCGGATGAGAGTGGGTCGGAGTCTCTTCCGGCGTCAGATATGCCAGATATTGACGTGGACCAGGCAAATGCGACGCCGGTCGCAAATTTTGGCAGCGGCATGGCAGGTGCCAAGCAGTGGCCTGAGATCACGATGATTGCTTTAAGTCGTATTTTGTCGGTCAAGCAACTTCAAGGCATGGCTGTTGTGAAACCCATCGATTAAGAACCGTTTATTAATTATTCTTGCAATCGTCATAATGCTAATAAGTTATCATTATCAGAGCAATAGTAATAATAATCGTTATCAGTTTCTGAGCACCCTGACCAGGTTCCATGCTGGCTGGCCCAATCCGTGTCAGTACACATTTCTCAGGTGTTGGATGTGCTGAGCAGGCGGTCGAGCGTGTGCACAAGGCCTTCCAAGAACTTCTTCTGTGTAAGTTCACCACGCGGGCGGTCGCCAAGAGATCGACTCTGCAGTTCGTGTCTGCGTGTGACTTATCACGGGCCTGCCAGAATCTTTTGATGGGTCGGTCGGAGCATGTCTTTGGAGATATCAGGGATGCCTTTCCGACTCTGGAAATGCTAGGTCCTGACCGGCCGGTCGCAGAGCGGTGGGCACTGGCCAAGAGAGCAGCCGCCAACGTCCCAAGAATATGTCGGTGTCATGTTGCATGCCGGCCACCACCCGTGACGGTCGACATCAGCGGTAGCCCATGCCAGCCATGGTCGAGAGCTGGACAGAAGAGGCGCTGGACCGACGGTCGGTCTGACCTTCTCCTGCTATGGGCAGCCCTTATGTTGAAGCAGGAGCCGCCGGTCATACTGCACGAAAACGTGTCTGGCTTTCCCACGTCGGTCCTGGAGGATCTCATGCAGGAAAAGTATGTCATTCATCACTTGCGGGTCGAGCCACACCATGTGGGCTTCACCTGTGTGAATCGACCACGGGTATATTCCGTGCTAGTACATCGGTCGAGAGCGTCGGTTGCCGATATCCCGACGGTCTACCATTTCGTGACAAGCTTCTTCAATTCCGTCGGTGGTGGACTGTCCATCAGAGATTGTTACATAGGGTCGGTCGAGGAGACTCTAGAAGAGGAGAACTTCTGTCGCAGAGCAAAGGGTTTAGACATGGTGCAGACGCCAAGCCGGTCGTGGGAATGTCTGCTGACTGAGCAGCAGCAGAAATACTTGGCAAAGTACCGTGAAACTTGGCAGCAGTGCAGGTCTGACAAAGAGCAGGAGCCGGTCTTTGATCTCAGCCAAAACCCTGCACGTTTCCTTAAGATGACTACAAAAGATGGTCGCTTGCCAACTTTCCGCACGAATACGAAAATTTGGGTGGATGGTTTGAGCCGATGGCTTCTGCCGGTCGAAATGGCAGCAGCAATGGCAATGAACTATGGGGTCCTGGGGCAGCCCAACCGACAGCAGGTCGGCAACGGAATGCATGTGGCCAACTGTGGAGTAATGTTGGCGGTCGCCTTGGCCTGTACGCGTTGAAGAACAGTGCGGTTAAAAAAAATGCAGTGTGGTGCAATGCCCAATATCTGATTGGCACACTTGCTCCATGATTCATCCTGTGCCACGTCGGTCGTGCCTATTTTCAGTCAATCTTAATTAATGTCGTTTGCTCATTGCCAGGCAGACGTGGTGAGCCCTCCTCTGAGAGCAGGTCGACCAGGTGGATGACATGGTACGACCATGCCGTCCAAATGGTCCGTGGCTGCTGGTTGGAAGACCAGACACAGTGCCGGTCCTTCAGCTTCGCTGAATCTTCACTTTGCGTGCCTCCTGAGTGTACAAAGGAGTTCTGGAGCCGTGGGGCAGCTCGAATGCGAATCCCTCTGAGAGGTGTTCGCATTGGAGCTGCCCCACGGTTCCCAAGCAGCTCAACGAGAAGGCTCTGTAGCCTACAGAGCCTTCTCGTTGAACTGCTTGACCGAGCATGTTCGACATGCTGATGTCAAGGTCATGTCATTGAAAAAGTTGAGTTCATGTTATAGGCGTTGTTTTCACACAGCCGGTCCATCATGTGGCTGGACGATTGGGCCAATCGTCTCAACCACAAGCCGATGGACCGGCCGCCAGGTTCGGAGATGGCCTTGACAACGGTCGTAGACATTGAAGCACTGGGGTGACCACATCGCTTGCCGGTCGACTTCCGTCCCGGTGCATTCCTGAGCTCGCCGGTCGACTTCGGTCTCGGCGCTCAGCTTGCCGTGGCCTTATGGTGGAGCGCAAACGAAACAGTATTTTAAGTTCATGTTAGGCGTTGTTTTCACTCAGCCGGTCCATCATGTGGCCTTGACGGCGTCAGTGCAGCCCAGAAGAAAAAAGAGCTCGAGGCTCGAGCTCTTTTTTCTTCTGGGCTGCACCCCGAGCTAGGAACTCGATTGTGCAGAATCAGGCGGTCGACTGCTCAAACCGTGGAAGTCGATTGTGCAGAATCAGGCGGTCGACTGCTCAAACCGTGGAAGTCGATTGTGCGGAAAAAGGCGGTCGACTGCTCAAACCGTGGAAGTCGATTGTGCGGAAAAAGGCGGTCGACTTCTCAAACCGTCTAAGTCACGACCCTGTTTTTTGGTTTATGCCAAAGTCGTACAGCTCAACCCTGTTATAACCTTACTTACTAAGTCCCCTGATCCACTAAGTAGACCCTAAACCCCAAGTTAAACCCATAGATCCCTTTAAGGAACCCTATAGATCCCTTTAAGGAGCCTTGTAAGGAACCCTTACATACCATAAGTCCCATGATCCTCCAAGTAGAGCTCTGGGCCTTCGTGGAGTCCTCTCAGGTTACCGTGTCCCTGCCGGTCTTCCAGCAATTGCAGTCGACGGAGGATGAGGACGGTTTAGGGTTTAGGGTTTAGGGCTTAGGGCCTAGGGTTGAGGGTTGAGGGTTGAGGGTTTAGGGTTTAGGGTTTAGGGTTTAGGGTTTGGTGAGGGCTACGGGCTTAATATAGGGGCCTTAAAATATTCAGAATAGGGTATTGTGGCCCATTGTACTATAACTATGACATGGAACCCCCAAAATAGTGGAAGATGAGGTGAGGGCCACTCTTGCTTTAGGGTTTACTCTTACATACTAGATTTTTAATTTTGGAGCTTACGTACTCTTCTCTATTAGAGTCCAGGACAGTTTAGGGTTTACTCTGACCTGGAGTGGCCCAGTGCCACAGACGTAGAGTATTCGCAGGTCCAGTCGGCTCTACTCGGATTGGCTTTTGGTTCAATGCTGCCATGTGGGTACGCACAGCCTTGGGGTTATAGGTTCAGGGCCCAGGGCGAATTGACGTTTTGAGGGTGTGCAGACCGACTGAACACTGGGGCTGACAAAATCAGAACACTGCTTCAGGCTAGGGTTTGACACCTAAGCGTCCACCCGTTTAAACAACACGGTTCACCTATGCCCAACATGCGCAAAACAGGAAGTCCGAACGCGCTAGGCAGCGAGGCAACGACGGCCAATTTGACACCAAACCCTTTTAGATGCAAAGGCCAAAGTCCACAAACCCCAGGACCCCAAGCTCAAACTTTTTATACCTTACCCTAAACCCCAAACCCTAAACCCTAAACCCCAAACCCTACACCCTAAACCCTAAACCCCCCTTAACCCCCGAACCTAGTCCCGAAACCCTTAGGCTTCAAAGCCCAGAAGGCGCCATCACCCCTAAACCCTTCAATTAGAGGATCCTTAAGGGGAGGGTGGCACCATAAGGGTACTATAATAAGGGTTCCTTTAAAGGGGTCCTTATAATAAGGATCCTAGGGGTTAGGGTTTAGGGTTTAGGGTTTAGGGAAGAGGGAGGGTGGTTCAAGGGGGGAGGGTATAAGGAATCCCTAGGGGACTGTAAGGGAAGCTTAGGGAGTACTAGGGAGAATTAGGGATCACTAGGCTATATACCCCCCCTTGGACCCCCCTCCCTTAAGGATACTATAATTCAAGCGACCGAAGCTTTGAGCCCCAAAGCCTTCACGCGGTTCAGGGCATGGGGTTTAGGGTCTAGGGCTTATGGTTCGTGGTTTAGGGTTTAGGGTTTACGGTTTAGGGTTTAGGTTTAGGGTTTAGGGTTCAGGGTTTAGGGTTTAGGGTTTAGGGTTTATGGTTCGGGGTTTAGGGTTTAGGGCTCCTTGCAAAGACCCTCAGAGCCCCTAAGGGTCCGTGCGCTCAGACAGTATGAACATTGGCCTTAATGTAGTCCCCGTTTAGGTACTTGAGGGCCCAACTAAGTCTATGCTATATGACTGCATGGACACTTAGGGAACCCTCGACCCTACCTGGAGTAACCAAGGTACCAAGGTTTCAATAAGAGGCACTGGATTTCGGATTCAATTCTAGAATATTTATATGTATATGTATATATAGGAATCTATATATATATATATATATATATATATATATAGGGACTACAAAGGATGCGTACTCCGGGCGAACAGCAACTTCTTTTGGATAAGCCTAACTTTATTGGTTCGGATCCCATGATAAAACGCTCGAGTAGCAGAAGCAGGTCCTACTGCCTAGACCCCCCAACTATCATCTCCCAGTACCACTTTTCCGTTCTCATCATGCTGATAGTGCGAGGACGCCTTGCCGTTGATCATCGGCTCCCGGTGGAAGATTTCACTTCCTGGCGTGCTCCGCTCCTCTCGCTGGCTGTGGAACAGCCTTGCGGCGATTTCGAAGCGCTTTTGGCACTGCGGGCGGAGGTTAACTTCCCCGACAGTCGTGGTCATACCCCTCTGGCTTATGCGGTCTTAGCCTACTCGCACGCTTGCACCATGCTGCTGTGACGGGCAGGTGCCTCGGTCGCGCCGGACACGGGACATTGCCCACTCCTGTTATCCGTGGCCAAGAAGCAGCGTGAAATGGTGCATATTCTGCTACATGCGAGGGCGTGCCCCCATCGGTGTGCCCTAGCAGGCAGCCTTCGCGGGATTTCTCCGCATGGTGTGGCGTGTCAATGGGACGACTCAGAGACTATGCGGGCTTTCAGAATGCACCCTCTATTATACCCCAAATTCCCACTAGTAACGACCATAAGGGCTCCATTAAATTGCCAAAAATGGGGGGCTTGGTAGTCGCCGGATCCGGGAAGACAGACTGGTAGGCCATGAAAGACCTCTAGAGAAGCGCCTCATGCCTTAATTAGCCGCTCTACTTAGAGGTACTTAGAAACTATTTCCAATTTGTGGTTCTTGTAGTCCTTAAGAGACAGCTAAAACTACAATTTTGGTGCTGGGGGTCCAAGTTCGGTATAGTCTGAAGCTTAAGCATTATATATTGCCGTCACAACAACCCTTCTGCGAAGCCCACATTTCCTTACCGAAACCCAGTTTCCTCATCCCGAAACCCTTTTCAAACCCTATGAGCCCCAAAGCCCCAAAAGCCCGAAGGACCCAAAACTCTGAAGCCCTAAACCCTAGACCGTAGGCCTTGAACCCCAAGCTCATACTCCCTAAACCCTAAGGACCCAAAGCCCTAAAGCACTTACAGTCTTGCACAGGATCAGCCCGTGAGTCCGTCACCCGGCGCGCACAGATCCGGTAGCTTAGGGCTTCGATCCGGCTCTCTCTCTCTCTCTCTCTCTCTCTATATCTATATATATATATATATATATAGGTTTAGGGTTTTGGGTTCGGGGTTTGAGGTTTAGAGTGTGGGGCTTATGGTAGAAGTTTGAGGTTGTTTTATGGTTTAGGGTTTATGGTTTGATGTTTAATGCTGAGAATGACAGGGCTACGAAGAAATAGAACCTTGAAGAGTCCACAGGACGCAGTGACTAGGTATTTGAGTTCATTTCAGCTTGGTAAGTAGAAACCTACTTGATTGAGAGAGTATATGACACTTGATAACGACATGTCGTTGAGTATTTGGTGGAGCATCTGGTACCTGGTAATCAGTTACGATACTTGGACATGTAGGGCAAAGGACGCAAGAAGAGTAAATATACAAGGTCGATATGCTGTCAAGAACCCCCAAACCCTGTATCATCATATACTCTCCCAAATGCTAACCTGCTCAGCTATTATCCTAAACATCAGTACGTAATGACTAGGTCCTTTGGACCCCTGGGAGGCAGTGGAGTCGGAATCAATGTTCATACTATCCTCTTTATCGTCCTTGACATAAGCTTACATAGTATACACTCCCAAACCCTGGCCTACTTCCTCCTTACTTAAAGGACCATGGGACATAGTAACTAGGGATATAATTAAGGTAGCTATACTGATCACTACTTATAACCCCATTTAAGGTACTTATAACCTTGCTTACTAAGTCCCATGATCCTCCAAGTAAGGTCCTTGCAGTGGGCTGTCGGGTGTTTAGGAGATGTGGGGGATTGGGACCTAACTTGCGGCCTGGGTTTGAGGTTTAGGAGTTTAGGGGTTTAGGGTTTGGGGGTTTAGGTTTATATAGGAGTTTAGGGTTTCTGGAGTAAGTCCTTACATAAACCAGCCATCATAGAAAGTAGGGGGTTTTAGGTGCGGCATGCGGTCGATTGTCTACGTAAACCCTTAACTACCCTCCACACCCACAACCCTAGGCATCTGAGGACTCATATATTATTAAGGCTTTTGGGCCCGAAGACCGTAGTATATCAGGCTTTTGGGCTATGTTGATGCCCACGGCAATGAACCTGGGCTTTGGAGTACCATACTTTTATACTTTTTTCTTAAGGGAACCATTACGAAATAAAAGTTTCTCCTCTTTTCTCCCTGGTTACTTAAAAGCCCAGACCCATAATGAACGACTTTGTGCGATTTGTCCTTTTGGGGGCCGGGGGGTCGGGGGATCCTGGAAGAGTCTGCTGGTGACTTAGGGTTTAGGGTTTAGGGTCCAGTATCCTCACCGAGGGTGGGGCCTAGAATGATTACGTAGTTTTTGTGGCCCCAAAAGGACATAAACGACATAAACATAATCAAGCATTTTACTGGGATATCCCTACCTTATAGTGCTTCAGTATCAAGTGGTTTAATCCCTTCCCCTATTATTAAACCCTCTTTCATACAACAATTTTCGGCCCCCGGAATTTCGCGGTTTCGGGCCACAATTGAAAGTCAATTAAAAACATTAGGGGGGAGTGCTAGGATTGTATGAGTTCTACTATAGAGCCAAAGATTACAGCTGTACCAAAGACAGTAGAGCTTTAGGGTTTAAGGGTTTAGGGCTCAGGGCTAAAGCTTGAGGGCCTGGGGCTTTAGGGCTTAAATTTAGGGCTCAGGGCGGAAAAGAGCCAAAGATTACAGCAGCACTGAAGACAGCAAAGCTTTAGGGTTTAAGAGTTTAGGGCGCAAGGCTAAAGCTTTAGGGCTTGGGGTTTTGGGGCTTAAAGTTTAGGGCTCAGGGCTTTAGTGTCACTTCCACTCATACGTGGATGCACCGAACCGAAACCCCCTTAAGATAAAAATTAAACCTCCGAAATCCAGTTTCAATATTAGGGGGAGGGGGGAGCCCTTTAATATATTCTGGGGAAGGGATTACATGAGATATCAGTATGCCATTTTTGCTTATCTGGTTTTGCGGCCCCACTAGTTGGTTATAAGACACTATTCTATATGTTCCTATTTTGGGGGTAATTAGATGAGGTATTGTACCGGGCATAGTAGCCTTTGGGACCGTACTGTCGACCCGCTACTTGGAGGGTCGGAGGACTTAGTACTTGGAGGGTCGGAGGACTTAGTAAGTAGGTAGTAATTAGGTAGTAAGTAGGTAGTAAGTAGACTTATAAGTACCCTGAAAGGGGGCCCTAATTGGAGTTATGATACTTATAAGTCCCTAACATAACCAGTTACTAAGTCCCCCCGACCCTCCAAGTACCCAGGGGCCACGCGCTTCGCATGCACCTTGCGAGCACCCCAAGCGACGTCGCGGCCTCAGGGTTCGTCTAACCCCTAAACCCTACTGTAGCCCCAAGGGTCTAAGTACCCAATAATCATTTACTCTCCAAAATCCTAAGCTACATAACTACTATCCTAAAGCCGAGTACCTAATTATTGGGTCCTCTGGACCCTTGGGGTAGGTGCATGGAGCCTTAGGGTGAGAGAAATCAGACAGAGGCTCCCACTCCACAAAGCAGACCCCCTCGCAACAAATGGAGGCAACTCGAAGAAGACCCTCAGGTTTAGGGTTCAGGGGTTTAGGGTTTAGGATTGTATAGAAAGTGTTAAGAGATTGGTTGCCAATAAGTTTGGAGCGACGCGTTTTGAGCGAAAGTTATAACGCAAAGTTTTGACCCAAACGTTTAGAGCAGGTTTCTTTTTTCGGAGTTGATGGGCCGGGGCTGGGACTGAGCTGGGCTGGATGGCCGGGGGGGGGTCGGGGCTGTTGAAACTCACTTGCATTCAGGCATTCACAACGAACCTGGTGACCATAATGGACTCTCTCCAGGTGCGCCGGCCCGAGAGAGACCTGTCTGGGAGTCTATAGGCATTTACTGCAGAACTTGCGGGCAATTATATATTGTGTGCAGGTGCGCCGTCGGACCAAGGAACTCGTGTATATCGCGAGGTCCTCGCTTGCAAATCCGAACCCCGTCGGCAATGTGTTCGTATTGATACAATTTCTCAACTGGCAATGACTGCCTCCTGTCCGAAGGATTGGATCCTCACTAGCTTGGGGTTCGTTGGGGCTGGCTTCAACATCCGGCATCTCTTCCACCCTGGTATTGCATGCAATCGTCGTGGTGCCAATGCATCACAGTGGATGCTGGTCACTACGGTCCAGGTGGCCTCGGCGACAATAAGGCACAGCGGACGGACCGACAAGCAGCGGCCAACCGCGAGTTGTTGAAACGCTTCGGTGTCTCTTCCATCCAGGACAGCAACATGAGAGTCAGGAAAGCTTCGCATGCAGTCGTTCATCTCGAATATTATTTGCTTACGGGCTTCGTGGATATCCCTCCACATCTAAACCTTGACACTATTTTACTGCGATAATTCGAGCAGGAGGAAAATGGGCGCACATCCATCAATTGGGAGCGCCGGCGGGTCATGTCAAGTATTGCAGCTCTGGGAAGTTCGTGCCCCGTGACCATGACTTGCAGAGATTAACGCGTATTCTGACGTTGTATTAGGGGATGCCTTGGCAGGATGTGATGATGATGTTGCCATCATCATTGAGAATCCACAAAGATACCGCGATTCCAAATGGATATTGCGGTGTCGAGCGGAGTGCGTTGACATGCATTGTTTGGGTGACTTTGCTTGGATGTCGCAGGCTATGTGGACATCTTTCAGCCGAATGCGATCGCAGAGCAACTTGTTGAGTTGTGATGATGGCCATCCTGCCCATGCTTTTGCATGGCTCCAGGATCCTGTCAGCGCCACGGATGTTGCTGCCAAGTTGAACGGTGCTCCCTGCATGGAACGGCGGGTGACTGTTCGAGAGGCCGTTCCATGACATGTCACAGCTGGATATTCTTATTACGCGCACGTGCGTTGCATGATATGTTTTTTGAAGGTTGGGCTCGCCTTGGGGCTGAATTTCAGCAAGGCTAGGCATTATACATGCGGCCGGATAGTTCTTTTTTGAAGTCTGGAATGAGCGGCGTCAGGATCGGGACATCACTTTCTTGCGGGTTTAGGGTTTAGGGGTTTAGGGTTTAGGGATGTTTCGGGTGCAACGCCCAATGCCATTCAGAAGCTCTATTATTGCTCCATGAAATGACCAGGACACGCTCGCCATGTTACATCCAAATCCACGCTTAGCCTTGGCCCCTAACACTGTATAAACCCTTATCCCTGAACCCTCGACCCTAATCCTTAAGCTCAAACCCTACCCTCCAAACCCGAAAACCTCCCCCGGATGGCCGGTCGGCCTTAAACCCTAAATTCGATAATCCCTTAGCCCTAAAGCCTAGACCCCAAAACCTGAGCCCTAAATCCTAAGCCCCAGAACCGTTAGTGCTAATTTCTATGATCCCTAAACACTAGACTTTAATGCCTGTAAGCCAAATTCCCAAGCCCCACCTCTAAAGCAAGTGTCCAACTCAAGGCCCTTGAAGGGCCCCTAAGGGACCTCTTAACAGACCCCTTAAGGGACTCTTTGAAGGGAGTTTTTGAAGGAACCCCTTCAGGGACCCTCCTAAACCCTAAACCCTAAACCCTAAACTCTACTCCTTTACAGCAAAACTCCAGGCCGGGACTCCACCGGCAGACATCCAGGCTGAACCTGAGGATGGCTCCGAGGAGGCAGCGGGAGGGTTCTTCTAGGGTTCCTGTAAAAGGTTTTGTGATCTTTAGGGTCCCTTTACAGGGATTTATATGGGTTCCTTTAAAGGGCTTAAAGGGCTTAGGGTTCAGGGTCTAGGACTTAAGGTTTAGGGTTTAGGGTTTAGAGTTCTGCGGAAACGGTTCGATTAGGACTAGTAGGGTTTTAAAGTTTAGGGCTCACGGGATCTCTAGGGTTCCTTTAAAGGGACATATAAAGAGCTCCAAAAGGGTTCTGTAAAAGGGTTTAGGGTTACCTTATACCCTAAAATTCCGAAGGCGGTTTTGGGCTTGAATATTCAGGGGTTTCAGAGTTGAGGGTTCCAGGTTTAGGGTTCAAGTTTTAGGGTTCCGGGTTTAGGGTTCAAACTTGTTTCAGGGTTTAGGGTCTCGGGTTCAAGTTTTACGGTTCTGGACCAAACAGGTGAAAGCTTGCTTGTTCCTGATTATCTGCCTTTTCCCCTTACCTAAGCCGTAAACCCTAATCTTCAAAACGCCAGAACCTGAACCCGTTTCTGAACCTTAAAACCTAAACCCTGAACACCCTTACTTACCCGCCGGCCGACGGCATGGTGGTGGCTCTTCTGAGCCACCATGCGAGGTCATGCGGCTTTCCAGAGCACGCGAGCTGGTCCGCAACGTTCAGGGCCAAAGGTCTTCTCCTGGGCTCCTTACTCACACTAAAACGGTCAGTCGATTCTCTAGACTGAGCCTGGCAGGGCCGAGAAGATCATGGACGGGCTCTCAAAGCTGATGCAAGGAGCAAACCATGGCAACCCTAAACCGTTGGGCAGGGGGAGATTGATCGGCGGCTCGTACTCGTACGTCGTCTGACTTTGGTGTCGTCGCTGGCCATGGCACGAACTTCTACTCGCATCGCCTCCCTGACAACGTGGAGAGAAGGGGTCGTTGTTGATTTTCTTTTCGAACTCGAACAGGGCTTCCTCACTGCAGGCTACCCCAAGAGATTCTATATGAAGGGTTTTGCGGTCTAGGAACTAAGTCTAGGGGCCTTAATAAGTAATTAGAACAGAATAGGACTACAAGGGAACTATATGTGGATATGATTAGTAGTACATACTTATTCCCATTCCTAGAATCTATATGTATGGATGTTACTGTATGTATGTTACTGGATGTATGTATGCATTGTTGTTTGTGTGCATGTTTGTATACCATTTTATCATCGTACCTCTGGCCAGGATGGTATATGGGACCACTGTAACGGGATGGCAGCAAGCCTGGAGAAATCCTTTTCCGTCCCTATATACGTATTCGTCTCAGGCCCTAAGGGGCCAAGTATATTCTCCCGAGCACAAGCCTACAAACCAATTAAATGTGGTAGATTTGTAACTTAATCCGTGGGAGAACAAATGACTAGTGGATACCTGGACTTATCCCCAGACCCGCAGGCTAGCGGCTTTCTTTCAAGCATTGGGCACTGACGTGGGCTCTTTTAAGGAGATGTTCATTGCCTCTTCGAGGGACCTGCTCCAAATCCTTAAACAGATTCAAGGTTGCCTTCAAAAAAGCATTGATTCCTTTAGCCCCTATTCCCTCAAAGGTTCACCCATGTCTCCAAACTCCCTCGCCCGTACTCGCCTTTTAACTTTGAACCCCATGCCCACATCGCTGAACCCTTAATTAAAGCAACAGCTTTGCCTGAACCAATGGACCAACCCTCTAAACCCGAAGCCTTAACCCTAAACCCCTAAACCCTAAACCGCAAACTTGAGGACGTGGCCGTGATCGATTCGTCAAGGGACCCCGGCATATGGCCCCTTGGACTGCATCTTCGTAGGGTTGAGAGCTGAGGGCTTCTTTCAGGTCGTGTACCCGGTATGAGATATGTGTGCACATATGTATATATATATGTACATGTGTGATTTTGGATTTAGTTATTTGCATATGCGGTTAAATGCTAGGCCACTCTATAGTATATGCCAGTATACATGTAAACCATGCATATGTATGTATGTACGTATGCATGTATGTGACAACAACTGTATGAACTTAGGCATGCAGGCATGTAGCTAGGTTATGTATTGATGTATGAATGAATTGATGTGTGTATGGATGACTGTAAGGTTACAGAAAGCGTCACCCTCAGGGCCCGGTTTTGTCGTATTCGTAAAAAACCGAATTTTAAGTGCTGTCTTAAAAAATTATCGCAATTAAAAAGAACGGCCCCGAACGGCGTCTGATACAAAAAGAACGTGGAGCTTATACGGGGAGAAAGGCCTGCCTTCCACCCATTGTGCTCTTGCCTATTGCTTTTGGAAAGGGGGAGGGGGGCGAGGCCAAAACAAAAAGAAAATATTGTTTTAAAATCACTGTTTATTGTTTTTTTTTTTCTTGTTTTTTTGGCCTCGCTGCCTTCCCCCCCCCCTCCCCCCCGCTCTAGGCCAGGGAGCCGGAGCCCTTAAGCTTGGACCCAGCCCGGAAGGGCTTGTGTGTTTCCGAAAATTTAAAGCGCGCGAATCTTTTAGGTTTCGGACTCGGGCAAGATCCATGACAAAGAAGGACACTGCGCGCAAGGCTTGTTTCTTGTCATTCGCAATTCGCAAACCTAGCAAACTTATCAAGGCTGTCCTTCTACATATCATATGACATTGGTATATCCCCTGACATACACAGCCTATGTATATATGCATAGGTGTATGTCAAAGTGTTTATATATATGAATGTATCGCATCACAATGCTTGTGTTTCCATGTGTATATATGATATGTTGTGGCATCCCAAAAACATATGTATATATATATGTATGTATGTATATGCATAAAAACATACATATATATGCACACATACATACATCGATACACAAATACATACATACATAGATACATACATATACATACACATTTATTTTCACATGTGCATATGCATCCACAGAAGAACGTTGTACCTACATACATATACACTCGCATTCATATATGCATACATACATATATACATATATACATATATACATATATACATGTATACATGTATACATATATACAGATATACGTATGTACATGCATATATGTATGCATAGATGGAAGACATATGTGCATACCTGCTGAAATTATTTCCATGAACTTCAGGCCTGTATGTTCAGATGCAGTCATAGGCAATGATTCTGATACATATGTAAAATTGGTGGATGATGGCTCGAAAGTATATGTATATCTTCGTGACAATATTGTGCATTCACAAATCAAAGCATAGGTTATGATAAGGTCAGCCCGCAGAAATATTTACATGCTAACCACCAAATACATTGGGGATTGACTGTTTTCACGTCTTGCTGTGTTGGCGTGTTCAACCGGAACATTCGTTTCTTTGTGTGTGTTTAGTGAAGGGGATCCTCAGAAAAGATAATATTGATTCTCAGAACTGATGACAAGCACTCGCGCAGTCTCTAATACTAGATAAAGCGTGGAGAAGACGACCCAATCCGTCAAAAATGAAATGATGGGCATCCCGGACTGAAAGATGATTCTGCCACTCCCGAAAGCATAGCTATACCATGGGACCACTATTATCATTATACTCGCTCAATACTATATTGACACGTAAGTCCCCAGATAGACATGTGCAGAAATATACAGGTTCATGTGGGGCATGAGGTTGAAATATTTGCAAAGGGTCCCCCTTTGCCCCTTGCACGGGTCGTGTGTTTCGATGGACACACTCGTATTTAGAGCGTATTGATCATGGTTTTCAGGAGAAGCAATCAGGTTGTTTATTTCCAAATACTGATGACGGGCATTCCAATAATGCACATACCCTACCACGGCATGAAGGATAGGTGACAGACCCATCCATTCGCATGAGATATACAATCCATTTCTCAGAAAGGAAGATGATGGGTGATGGGTGTCCGAAACTCTGAGGGAAACTCTGTGGGATAAGCCTGTACCCATAAACCCTGCTCTAACAAAGCATCGCCAAGAAGAATACCTTCATCCCTGAGGCTGTGGATGATTCGGTTTCTAGAGATGCGGAAGACGGGTTCCTAAGATCCCCGAGCCCTTATCCGAGAAAGTGATATAGAACATAATACGAAATTAAATTCGTATTCCTAGAAGCAGGAAGTAGGGATTTATGTCGCGAGAAGCCCAAATCCTTATAGTTTGTATCAGATGTCGGACTCTGTACCTGTGAAGGAGATGATGAACACTAGCCCGGCAAAAAAAACATGACTGGCTTCTGAAAGACTCAAAATTATGTAGGTTGAGCAACAAACCAAAATTCCCAAAGAGCATAACAGGCTTCAGTTCATAATCACGAACAGGTGCAACCGGTTCCAAACCATCCCGACACTATGACGACAAATAATACATGTTCAACTCCCAGCAAGATGATTTGATAGCCTGTGGTAGATTCTGGTGAGATATGATACACGCTGCAGTTAAGGTTTCCAGCCAAAAACCTAATAAAGAAGAATACATCCGTTAAACTTCAATAAAACTTGAATGCGGCCAAGCTCCGAGACGGTGATTAGGTTTCCATAATCCAAAACTCTCTTCTATAGGTTGGAATTTAAAACCCGAAACCTCCCAAGAAGATAAGAGGCATTATATCATACATCCGCCAACTGAAAGTGGAAATATGACGGTTGATAATTCTGCATCCATAGACGTTGCTTCTGGGTCATGGAAAGCCGCAAATCCCTGCAGAGAAAGATGGTTGAGAACACAATGCTCCCAGGAGATGACGGGCGGCAAATGTTCAATGATATTCATTTGCCCTTCACAAAATAGCCTAAAAAACAAAATCAAAACCCAATTGGAAGTATTTTATCCTAAAGTCAAAGCAGAACTTGATGAACAAGTTTACAGGCTTCCTTTTCTCAACCATATTATAGGATTAAAGGCGCTCCATATGCAATCCCCCCTCTCCGACCAAAATAAATTCTAAAAGAAAACATCTCTTCGGCCCCAGAGGCTGACCAGTCTGATTGAGATATGGTATAGACCCAAACCCGAAAGGATACGATGGGGGTACCTTTAGACGTGCTATGGCATCAAAACTACCAAACTTCAGTGGGCATAATGAGATCTGAACCGCAAGCCTCAATAGGAGGTGATAGGACACCCAAATATGAGATGATCGCAAGTAAGCCGCAAATCCCTGCAGAGAAAGATGCTTGAGAACACAATGCTCCCAGAAGATGACGGGCGGCAAATCTTCAATGATATTCATTTGCCCTTCACAAAATAGCCTAAAAAACAAAATCAAAACCCAATTGGAAGTATTTTATCCTAAAGTCAAAGCAGAACTTGATGAACAAGTTTACAGGCTTCCTTTTCTCAATCATAATATAGGATTAAAGGCGCTCCATATGCAATCCCTCTCTCCGACAAAAAAAAACTAAAAGAAAAGATCTCTTCGGCCCCAGAGTCTGACAATTCTGTTTGAGATATGGTATAGACCCAAACCCGAAAGGATACGATGGGGGTACCTTTAGACGTGCTATGGCATCAAAACTACCAAACTCTAGTGGGCATAATGAGATCTAAACCGCAAGCCTCAATAGGAGGTGATAGGACACCCAAATACAAGATGATCGCAAGTACATCCAAAAACTGAAGTGAATACGCAGCGTGTATAGCATTTGCATTATAGTTTACTGGTATGAATATTCACTTTCATATTGTGGCCGTGTCCATAACAGTGCCGCTGTATGTGTGCATATGTGTTTCGTACTGATATGAAAATCAATTAAGATGTACTAAAAACCTGAAAAAACGCTTGTTTACACGAGAAAAGCGGGCCCTCACGCCGATGCACACTCTCAGGTTATATAGTTATATGTATGTATGTACAGAACGGCTCTGGGTCGCTACAAGGGGTGTAGGAGTGTAGGGTTTAGGGTTTGGGTCTAGAAGTTGGGTGCGGATATCTTCAAACCACGCCGTTCTCAACCCGAAACCCTCAAGAAGTCGCAAGGATCTCAAGACCCTAAACCAAAGAGCCGCCCTTTACCCCAAACTAAACTGAACAGTGCGTCCTTAAAAGTACGCATGCATTCACTTATGCTGTACTTGTATGTTTGCATGTAAATGTTTGTATGTCCGTCTGTCCGTCTGTCTGTATGTCTGTCTGTCTGCTGTATGTATGCATGTATGTATGTATGTCTGTATGTATGTATGTATGCATGTATGCATGTACGCATGTATGCATGTATGCATGTATGTATGTATATATGTATGTATGTATGCATGCATGCATGTATGTATGTATGTATGCATGCATGCATGTATGTATGTATGTATGTATGTATGATTATTTATGCATGTATGTATGTAAAGGAAGAGAGAGAGAGAGAGAGAGAGAGAGAGAGAGAGAGAGAGTTCAGTTACAACTACATATATACATATTGTAGCAACGCATATTTCTGCGTATTTGCGTATGTACGCTGTTGTGGACATCAGCCTGCGTAGATAGCGTGATGACCATCTACATACCCCGCTCACATCAGGATTACTACTGCCGACGTGGAACCCATGAGACAGTACTCCATCGACACACTCATCGTGGACGAGCCCATGTAAGGCTGAAGGGAGTTTATATTTGGGGCTTCAGGATTTGAAAATTTGAGGGTTTTGTCCGTCCAGTAAAAGATTTTGTTCGGAGTTGTCTTTTCGTTGCAGGGTTGCATGGTCTGAAATAGGGCTTACGGTGACTGAGTATACTGTATAAGCATGTAGGATGTGCGTTCACCGAGACTAGTGACAAGTTTCCTCGAGCCCACGATTGAAAGATGCACTTGCATGATCCTACGAGTAGTGCTTCAAGTAGTGCCACAAGGAGTCTTTAAGTGCATGTCAGGCCATATGTATCTTGTCATCGACGTTGATGTCCCGCTCGAAGCGGAGCGCTACCAGCTGAGTTTGTGCGTGTTCGGATCCAGCGCAACAGCTCGCAGATTTGCATTCGCCCTTTTTGGGCTGTTGTCTCGCCTGCTTCGGCGTTTTCGTCGACACTGTCGCCTGTGGTTCGTGACGGAGCTGCGATTGGAAATGGACGGTGAAGATGTCGCCGTGCAGCATTTCTCTCTCTCGGCATTTCGGGCATCCGAGGCAGGGAAACGGAGCTTGCTTGCGGCTGTGTTTCGGACCGCTGTTTCCCCCGGACGCCGTGAAGCAAGAGAAGAGTTTGGAAATGTACAGTGAAGACCTGGTCGTGCAGCATTTCTCTTTGG
This sequence comes from Symbiodinium sp. CCMP2592, assembly GCA_905221615.1. Classification (NCBI taxonomy): domain Eukaryota; class Dinophyceae; order Suessiales; family Symbiodiniaceae; genus Symbiodinium; species Symbiodinium sp. CCMP2592. Next base: position 1,157,980 of record CAJNDT010001112.1, on the reverse strand, counting down.
GCATTTTGGGACTTTGGAGACGCCAACCGACGCTTTGAAGGACATAGGTAGGGCACCGGGAATCTTCGACATCCCCCATCTTCCACAGAGTAGCTTTCAGGCTTGAGTAGTAAACTGATGTTTAGCCTATCTCCGTTTGTATCCACTGATCCTAATCATGTGCGCATATAGTATATACATTGGCCTAACGTAGTCCGTACTTATGTACGTTAGAGCCCAAGTATATGCTACATGAGCACATGGACCCTCAGGGTTAGGGTACTTCAAACTGTAGCTACAGCCTGCTTCCCAACTCCAGCGGGAGTAGAGGTTCATGACCCAGAGGGGCCATTTGTACTGCCATTATGGAGTTAGGTCCCAAACGATCATCCTTATTATGGTTTTGGGGCCCTAATACCGCAATAGGAGTGTATACGGAACTTGAGCCCTAAACCCTATAAAACCCGAGATGGGAACCCTTAAAGGAGCCCTTAAAGGATCCCTCTTGGTGAGGAAAAACTCAAAGCCCACGCGCCTCCCAGCCTTTGCAGGAAGGTGCCGGAGTCGCAGAGGTCCTGGCGTACCCTACTTGGAGGTTCATGGGTACTTGGAGGGTCGGGGGACTTAGTAACTGGTTATTTTAGGGGCTTATAAGTACCATAACCCCAATTGGGGCCCCCTTTTTAGGGTACTTTATAAGTCTACTTACTACCTACTTACTAAGTCCGCCGACCCTCCAAGTAGTAGTCAGGGTCCATGTACTCACATAGCGTGTACTTGGGCCCTCAAGTTCCTGAACAGGGACTAAATAAAGGGCAATGTGTTTACTAGACCCCCGAAGCCTACAAAAACCCAAAACCACTAAACCCCTAAACCCTAATCCCGTAAACCTTAATGTATATACAATATGAGTACTTGGACCCTTCAGGATAGGAGAGTAAGCAGAGCCGGCGCAGCTTCGCCCGCCAAAGGCGGACGAGATGTCCTGGCTGTTGACGCAGGGACTCGAGCGCCCTAAATGGGGAGGTCCCATCTATAGCCTACGCACTAAACTGCGCTGATCCTACCAACCGTAATGACAAAACACAAAGAAGAGTACACTGTCCACTGCGCATGTAGGACTCGTTCCATCACAGGCACGAAGTACTCTGGTAGCCACTGCTTAACCTCCAGAGCCAAAACCTTAACCCCCAAACCCCTAACCCTAAACCCCTAAATCCTAAACCCCTATACCATAAACCTCATAAACCAAGCTCAACCACTAGTGCCCTTGATACCTGCGTTAGCTTTGTTAATTAACTTGCAGTCCTTGTCAAAGTCTTGCAGAATCCTCGGAGACCCTTGTAAGATCCCACTACAACTCGCCTCAGACCCATCGTACCTCGAGGAAACGGCCGAAGTTTGCTAAGAGAGCCATCGACGTCACCTGCGACTATCGGGAGAGCCTGGGATCTGGAGTACTGTATAAGGCTGTTTCATGCCAAAATCTCTGGAACATGCAAAGAAAGAGGCCAACCCTCTGAACTAGGGCTTTACTGTTCATGATGTTGATGGGCCAAATATGGAGCCGTAAGGAATATATTTTCTGAGCTCCAGACTCCACCAGAGCAGAAATGCAGGGAGATTCTGTGATCCCATCTGATTTTCACGACGGCCTGCAAAATGTACCGCCGGAGATGCATCTGGGATACTCCCGCGCGCAACAACTTTTGGCAGATTCCTGTTGACGGTGTCGGGGTTTACTTTCACCCCAAATAACTTTACCTTTCTAATGTTTTTTTTCAATCCTCCTCATTGTGATTTCCTTGTACAACTCCTGAAAAGGCCAGGTTTTACAAGGTCCGGGCAGGGGTTGAAGATCTGGCACCAAACTTTGCTTAAGGAATGCGGGGCTCAGGTTCAGGGCGTCGGACCCCTTAAGCCAAAGAGTAAAAGAGCTCTATAACTGGAACTGGGTTGTCTATAATTACAATAGGGAACCCCAAAGTAGAAATTTGGTATTTTTTCAGGCGTCTATACAGCCCAGAAAGTTGCATCGCTCAGGCTAGGGTTCGACAGCCAAGAGCAGGTCCAGGGTCTAGGGATATCTGGGGGGGAGATCAGGTAAGCAGGTTGTAACAAGCAGGGTTCGGAAGGGATTATCCCTAAGGCTCCATGTAGCCATATAGTATATACTTAGGCCTTAAAGGGGTTCCTATATGGTACTTTCGGGCCTAAGTCTTTGCAATATGTCTACATGAAGCCTTGGGCTGTAGCAGGATATAGCAGGTTGCTTCGGATCATGTAGCCAGGTTGTCGGTTTTCAGCCGGGTATGATTAGGATGGGGTACTTGGAGGTTCATGGGTAGCTACAAGTGGAGTTACAAGTCCCCTAATATGGGTTAGAAGTATAGTTACCTTACTTATAACCCGACTTATAACTACCCATGAACCTCCAAGTAATGGTAACTTAAGACAGCCTCTCCGCTTGACCCGAATTAAAGTAATGATCCTAATGAGCCCTTACCGGAGCGTTTTTCCGCCGGGGTATGCATTACAAATCAGATCTGGCCGGTTTGCAACGTCCCCTGAGCCGCTTATGACCATACCCATAGGGCCCATGTATCTAAGTCTAAATTTCATGTACCTGTGCCGAAAATACCCAAATAAAGATTACATTCGTTAAGGCAAAAGAGCATATACTCTATGAGTGCATGAACCCTTAGGCTATGTCCACCCATAGGCTCCATTGTAGTTCCTTTTTGGGCTTATGTCATAGGATTTTTAAATATGAGCCACAAAGAGGAACTACCATGGAGCCATACCCTGGGCACCAAAATAGCAGAAAAGCATTGTATAGGATGGTCTTTGGGCCCACAAGCCTTTATATATGAGTCCTCAGATCCCGAAATAGGGTAAAGGAACCCGAAAGACCCCTTATAGAACCCTTATGGATCCCTTTAAGGAACCCTAAAGGACCCCTTTGTTGGAGTCCTTAGATGCCTAGGGATAGGGTAGCTACCACGAACCTTAGAGTTTCCTACGGATGCCCTGGGGTCCAAGTTCAACTTCCGACTCCAAAGCCCCCTTGCAGACCCCCTAATTTGGGTTTAGGGTTTAGGGTTTAGGGTTTAGGGTTTAGGGTTCAGGGTTTAGGGTTTAGGGTCTAGGGTTTAGGGTTTAAGTAGATCCCCTAATTTGGGGCCCTATACTACGAAGGGTACTGTATAGGAACCCTCATTAAGGGATCTACTTTCTGGATCCTCCCGGGGGTCTGGGCTTGTTGGTGAACGAGGAAATCCTATGCCCGATTGGTTTGCCCCTAATACACTACCCTAAGGCTCCTGGACCCATGCAGTGAGGTCCCTAACCCTGGCCCCCAAAGCCGAAACCCTCCCCTAGAAGGCCCGAGACCCTGTTAGGAGCCTTAGGGTAAGAGTCCTATAGCATATACTTGAATCCTAAAGTACTTCAAGGGGGACAACACTAAGACCAATGTTTATACTATATGATCACATGGACCCTCACGGCCTGGTGGCAACACTATTCCTGGAGATCCTTATTATGACCATGCTGCAACCTACCCTCAAGCCCTAAGTTAGCGCCTCTATATCAGCTTCACGTCGCTATGGAATCTGCTGAAATACCAAATCCTGGGCCAGTCTGGCTGGGTTGATCCCAGAGACTCCGAATCAGTTTGAATGATGAAGGCTTTGTGGTTTAAGGTGATGCTAGGAAGCCTAAATTTTGCCACCTGTACCTTGGGGCCATTCCCTGCGACTATGGGTCAAAAATCATCCGATTTTGAGGTTGGGGGTTGCAGGTGGTACTGTAGGAAGCTGATTAAGAAACCCTGGCCCTGTAACCCCCACATAGTAGGATTCATATAAGGAACCCTCATAAAGGCCCTAGATTTCTTAATCAGGTTCCTACATTACTTGTGTGAGGGATCCTGCGCCAGGGCACCTTGGAGTCGCTGGGAATTCAGGAACAACGAAGCAAAGCATGGGGATGCACGTTGTGCGAGGGTCATTCCTTATGGGCTCCTGTAAGTGCTACATAGTTTAGGAAGGGTTACCAGAAGGGCTCAAGTAGGGACCCCAAAAAGCACATAAGCATAAGCATTTTATGGGGATATCCCTACCTTATTCGCCTTCATTATAAGGGGTTTTATATGGGATATCCCTATCCTCATTTTTGCTTATGTGCTTTTTTGGGGCCCTATCAAGGGGGTTTAGAAGTTTAGGGTTCAAGGGTCCCGAGTACGTACCCTATGGGTACTGGAGCCTGAGGGGTTGCAGACATCCATCCACTTGGACGGGGTAACATGGTCCCTGCGTGCCTTTAGATATTATTCGAGTGTATAGAGGGCTCCGTAGGATTTCTTGATTAGGGCTAAGGCTGTTTAGGGGTTTGGGGTTTTGGGGTTTGGGGTTTAGGCGGGTTTAGGCTGTTTAGGGTTTAGGGCTTATGGAATCTGCTTGAGATGCTTATAGTAGAGCTCCTTCTTCATCGACAAGCCTGTTTCATGGGTCCCCAATGTTCCTTCGATTGGAGGATGAAAGGCTTGCTCTGCTTTTCAGAGTAGTATCCTTATGCCTTCGGCCGCACAGAACTCAATGCTGGTTTGTTTCGGGTTGGCTAGATGTCCCGTGCTTAAGGAATAATTCGAAAATATATTTGTGGCTAAATACATGCCCAATTAGTTCATAGGGACCCTTTGGGGGGGTAAGGGGCAGGGGGGTAGGGGGACTATACTTCCTTCAATAGGCCTTTTTAAGTCCTTATTGTCGGTATTACCCCCCTTCCCCCTACCCCCTAAGGTCCTTATGATTAGTTTTAACCACACCCTGAACTTGCTTGATCTTCGTATTGTCCTTCATCCTCACCCGAAGCCCCAAGGCTACACCCAGGACCAAACCTGCAGCTGCCCTAGAGAGATGTCTGGTTGCATAGGGTTGAGGGCTTAGGGGTCTAGGGTTTAGGGTTGAGAGGGAATAGACGATCAGACAGAGACCGGGAGCGCTTGCGCAAGCATCCTCGCCCGAGTTTTCAATGGCGCCGGCGTGGCGGCAGCCGTGGTTGTAAGCGGCAAGTACAGGCTGCTGACAGAACGAAATCGTAAACCGCATTCCCCCACGTAGGGATTCTGTTTTCAGCTCATGGGACTTTTCACATGAAAGGTGTTCTGCTTAGTTCCAGATTTGCACTAGATTACTGGCTGGTTTGCTTCCTTGACACCCTCCGGCAGCCTGCGAAGCTTCAGGCTTCCGACTATACATGCTTGGCATGCCAACAATTTTCAGCGGCCAAAATGTGTACGTCCGTTTGCTGCAAGCTGTGAAGTGGACGGTTTTGATGCTGAAGTTTTTTGTTCGTTATAATAACACAGATCCCATTTCTGAGGGTGTCTACATATGTATGTATATCTTGCGTGAGTGTGTATGTATTTATGTATGTATTCATTTATGTGGAATTACATACTTGTGTACTGTATACATATATGCGTGCATGGGTATTCACGGTAATTTTTCACCAACAAGAATGCGTGATGGTCCCTCCTGTCCTGAACATTCATTGTCCCGAATTCTGATCCCCGACAAATGCATGAAAGCACAGAAGATGGAAGCCAGCTGTGGCACTTTGTCTGTTTGGCTCTTAGTAGCGAATGGGGGAGATGGATTATGGAGACTATTATTGTTTTTCCCCTAAACCCTAAACCCTCTTTCATGTTTGAACTACCAGAGTCATCCACTCCCCCTATTCCCTACAAAGCTCCAGGGAGTTGGGTTCCCGACCTGTATGCCCCACCCTAAACACAACTCCCTGGTGCTTAGTAGGGAATGGGGGAATGGATCCCTACAGTAGTCCCTATAGAGTCCCCAATAATAGTTCCCATAATCCATTCCCCAATGCCCTACAAAGCACCACCCTAAACCCTAAACCGTGGAGACACATGTTCATGATGAAGGGCCCCCACAACCTCACAGCCAGAAGTCCGGGGACACTAAACACCCTCTAAGATCAAAGCACGGATGCTATGACCTTAAGGCCCTTGGGCTATAAACCCAAATCTCGAATCCCTAAACCATGCCGGGTAAACAAACCCCTATCGTGCCAGGTAGACCCCCCCTCGTCTCCTGCACCTTCCGACGCAGGGCCGCCAATTTCGAGCCTCTCTGAGAGATTCCACGTTTAGGGTTGGTTAAGGCTTATGGTTTAGGGTTTATGGTTGTAGGGCAGAGGGTTTCGCTATTTTTTATGGTTTAGGGGTCTACCTGCAGCTGGAAAGACCTACTTTTTTGGGGATCCTTATTATGGTTTCTATATATAGTTCCTTAAACAGGTAGGTCTTTTCGGCTACAGGTAGGAATTCCGAGAGATGTTCGATCCAGACAGTGCGGGAGCGGCTCCAAATGAAAAGTCAAGAGCCTTGTCTGGTGTCCGAAGATAACCTCAAGGGTCCAAAGGACCCAATATTTAGGCACTCGGTTTTAGGATCGTAGTTATCTAGGTTAGGTTTTTCGAGAGTATATGATTATTAGGTACTAGGACCCTCGGGGTAACAGGAATTAGAAGGGACAGCCATCCTAAACGGGAGAGATTTAAGAAGAAGACACAACACCCTCAAAGCCCTTCCTTCAGACATTCCAGCCGGCTTATTGTGGTGGATCAGGGTCGGTGAACCAACCCAGCTGGGACGAGCAGCATTTCCGTTGCTGCGCGTTGTGAGAGGTTTTAACAATGGGTGTGGAATGCACCTGTCAGCCCAAATTCTACAAAATGAGGAGATATCATACTCACGTAGTGTATATCCAAGGGTAAAAGGAGGGACCCTTAGTAAGGACCCCTAGGTATATACCCTTAATTTACCTATTATATACCCATGATATAGCCCATTATAGGGTAGGGGTCCCCACTAAGGGTCCCTCCTTTTCCCCTTTGAGTATAATCTTGAAAGTACTACCCAGAGAGCCCAATACCCCTTAATTCAGGAATATACCTTAAACTTATAAGAGGATTCATATGATGAGTTAAGCTATATTCCTTAATTAAGGGGTATTGGGCTCTCTGGTTAGGTTACTGGTCTAGGATTACTAAGGCCCCTATATTATAGTACCCTTATAGATCCCTTATAGTAACCCTAAACCCTAAACCCTAATCCTGAAAGTACTACGTTATTGGGCTTGGAGACCCGGCTCAGTCTGGTCTAGTCTAGAATTTGGATTTCCGCTTGTGGAGACTTTTGGATCCTGCAAAGCATCCAGACTCACACCGTCTGCAGTGTAACGGTTGATGATATAAATCCTGCATTACTTTAAGGACCCTAAACTATGGGAATGATGGTATATTCCTTATTATGGGTAATGCAGGGTTTCTACCATCAACCGAAGAACCATACAAGAGTTGCAAGACTCAAGCGAAACTATACGAACTACCTTGCGTGGAGTGGAGTTTGAGGCTACATACGCTATATACTCGTACTGTGCTGATGCTCAAGTTATCCTTCCCCAATCCTAAATGTCCGTGACCAAGGTTTCGCTAGACCCTAAGCCGTGCACAAACCTGTTTCCTTCATTGGGTGTCGAACCCCGCGGCTTCATGGCTTTCAAGGGGTTCCTACAACATAGGTATTTTAAGGCCTAAGTATATGCTATATAAGCAAATGGAGCCCCAAGGGAAGTTCTTGATTCTCGGCTTGCGGCTTAACCTGGCAGCAGGTTTATTTCCTTATGTATGCCCCGAACAAGGTACCCTAAGGGTCCAAGTATTGAATTATCATATACTCTCCCAAATAGTAACCTACAAAACCATTATCCGAAGGCTAAGTACCTACTTATTGGGTCTTCGGGACCCTTTGGGGTAGGTTTAGGATCCAGTGTCGGACCAGCCGTGGGCTTGAATTGAATTTTGTTTCTCGGGTTGTTTACCATCACTGAGCACCTTCGGCTTTATGGCTTTTGGGCTATAAGGTTTTTGGGGTTAAGGGATTATGGCATATATGGCTTACCCAAAGGGTCCAAAGTACCTGTACAACTGTATACTTGCAAGCAGGGTTTCTATAGCAGGAGTAAGTATTGTGATTTGGGATTTTTTTCCACACAACGGTACTTAGGACCAATTTGGTTCAGGGAACCCTTATCGCACCCCTACAGTAACCTTGTAGAGGAACCCTAAGGTACCCCTAATTTTCGGAAACTCCAAGTATGGTTTACAGGAAAAGCACAAAAGTTGGAAGCCCAATAGCTTCAATCCTTAAGAGTAATGTACAGGGAATCCCAGCACTTTTTGGCCTTAATCCGGTTTCCAACTTTGTTTAATTTTCGGAAAGTCTAAACCCCAGACTTAAACCCTTTATCGAACCCTTATAGATCCCTCTAAGGAACGCTTAAAGGATCCCTTTTGGGTTCCGGGAGGGGGAGCGAGCACAGTGTTAGTGGCTCCTGGCTTCAGCGCTTACGGGGCAGAGTTTGACGACACGACCTGTTAGTCCTAAGGCTCCTATTGCATATGCGGCATACACTCGGCTTCAGAGGGGTTCCTAAATGGGGCCCTAAACCCACTAAGCCCTAAAACCCTAAACCCTTAAACCCTAAGCGGTATGTACGATATGGGTGCAGTGGGACAGCCCAGGCCCATACTCAAAACCCGAAGCCCCGAACCCCCCTCCAGCCTTGAGGGCTCATGTCGCAATGTTTTTGGGCCCAAAGGCCCAAAGACCATACTATATAAGGCTTTTGGGCTATCTTGATAGGGTTGAACTTCCTTAAATCTCGAGCCACCGCTACCTTGAACACTTTTGGGAGTAGTCAGATCCCCAGTACCCAACCTTTTAAGCTTTCGGGTTATTGTAGTTTAGTAGGAATCGGAAAGCTTAACCTTTTATGTCTCTGGCCTATTGGGGGAGTGAGAATACTATAGGGCTATAGGGGCTTTAATCAATAGAACAGGGTTCCTTTACGGGTCCCTTTCAAAAGGGTACTATAAGGGTTACTATAAGGGATCTATGGGTTATTGGGGGAGTGAGAATACTATAGGGGCTTCAATCAACAGAACAGGGTTCCTTTTCGGGTCCCTTTCAAAAGGGTCCTATAAGGGTTACTATAAGGGATCTATGGGTTATTGGGGGAGTGAGAATACTATAGGGGCTTTAATCAATAGAACAGGGTTCCTTTACGGGTCCCTTTCAAAAGGGCCCTATAAGGGTTACTAGAAGGGATCTATGGGTTATTGGCGGAGTGAGAATACTATAGGGGCTTTAATCAATAGAACAGGGTTCCTTTACGGGTCCCTTTCAAAAATGTCCTATAAGGGTTACTATAAGGGATCTATGGGTTATTGGGGGAGTGAGAATACTATAGGGGCTTTGATCAATAGAACAGGGTTCCTTTTCGGGTCCCTTTCAAAAGGGCCCTATAAGGGTTACTATAAGGGATCTATGGGTTATTGGGGGAGTGAGAATACTATGGGGGCTTTAATCAATAGAACAGGGTTCCTTTACGGGTCCCTTTCAAAAGGGTACTATAAGGGTTACTACAAGGGATCTATGGGTTATTGGGGGAGTGAGAATACTATAGGGGCATTAATCAATAGAACAGGGTTCCTTTACGGGTCCCTTTCAAAAGGGTCCTATAAGGGTTACTATAAGGGATCTATGGGTTATTGCGGGAGTGAGAGTACTATAGGGGCTTTAATCAATATAACAGGGTTCCTTTTCGGGTCCCTTTCAAAAGGGTCCTATAAGGGCTACTATAAGGGATCTATGGGTTATTGGGGGAGTGAGAATACTATAGGGGCTTTGATCAATAGAACAGGGTTTCTCTACGGGTCCCTTTTCAAAAGGGGCCTATAAGGGTTACTATAAGGCATCCATGGGTTATTGGGGGAGTGAGAATACTATAGGGGCTTTAATCAATAGAACAGGGTTCCTTTGCGGGTCCCTTTCGAAAGGGCCCTATAAGGTTTAGAGGGTTTCTTTAAAGGGATCTCTTGGTTATTGCGGGAGTGAGAATACTACAGGGGCTGATCGGGCTCTAGGTTGCTCGGGTTCCGAAAACTAGGATGCCCAGCAGTACCCTTATTTCCCTTTTTTTTTAGTCCTAGGTTCCTTGTATAATACCCAAAACGGAACCCTTTGTATTCCTAGGCTCCTGGGCATCCTGGAGTATGTGTGATGTTCGGAATTCACCATTCCTGCTGCAGAGATCCATCGCTGGGCTCAGACATCAGCATGTTCTTGCCGACCACTTTCACACCACCCCTACCTTATAGTTTTCGGGTGCAGAGTTTGGCTGCCATAACTTCATCAAACCCAGAATACCCACATTCCTAAGGACATAGACAAGAAGCTGGCCACTGAGCCCTCAACATGCAGGTGAGTTTAAGGCAAATTCTGCAATTCTGTACTCTCAGGCATCCGCCCTGTAATACTGCACCCTCTGATGCGCCTGCAGCCGTCAACTTAGAAAGTAAAGTGGGCCATCGACCAGAGCATGTAAAGGTTGTAGTAGGGCTTGTGCTTTTGGGTGCCACCTGCAAGATATGGGCTTCTTCGCATCCATACAAGACGTCGGAGAATAGTTTATTCGTTTGGTAATCGTCGGACGCAGATGCCCTGAATCCTTGATTTTGGCAATGACTGCAGCCGATGAGGCCGTCGGAGACGTGTTTGTTCCGTGGTGAAGATACAGTTGAGTGGCGAACCCTACAACCCTAAACCCTGAACACAGACCCTCACACCATTGATTCTCGTATCGTTCTCGGCTCTTGAAATTGACCACGTAGAATGAGTTCTAAAGTAACATTCAAAATCCCCAAGCCAGTGTTCCTCCCGTAGAGCTAAGACCGAAACAGGGGTATCTGTACTTAGAGCATCATAGCTACTTCTATCCCCAATTAATCTACTCAAAACCTTGCGTGCTAAGTGACGGTATGCTCCAAGTAGCATAGATACTCAATCCCCAAGGAATCTACTTAGAACCTTGCATTCTAAGTCACTGCATCCTCCCGGTAGACCCTAAACCCTAAACCCCTTTAGTCCCCTTTAAGGAGCCCTTTAAGGATCCTTTTGAATTTTGGAGGACCCCTAGCGCGAAGACCAGGAAAACATGGTCGCCCCTCGGAGCAGAACCCTAAGGGTCCAAGTAGTCCTTATTTATGATTTACCCTAAGGCTCCATGTGCCCATACAGTAGGTACCTAGGCCTTAAAGAGGTCCCTATATTGGTACTTCAAGGCCAAAGTACCTACAATATGGGTGCATGGACCCTTTGGGTTTTGGACTGTGACCAAGTTTCTGAAGCCCTTTTGGTGACTAAAGAGGCGGAAACCGTATAGTGAGCTCTTATGGCCCTTATGCAAGCCTACACCTTAAACCCTAAACCCCAAGCCCATTCCTAAGCCTCAGCCTCCAACAAAACCTTATAGTGAACCCCAGAAAGTTGGAACATGGATTTAGGTGCTAGGATTCCCTATACTTTGCTTTAAGGGCATGAGGCTAATGATGTTCCAACTTTCTGGCTTCTACTGTAGACTCCTGGACCCGAAATCCTGTAGGTTGACAGCTGTTAGGGTCGGTAACACAGTGGCCTCAATAATTACCTCTACCATTTTTTGGGGGGTTCCTTGCTGCAGTTCTGTCATAATGTCGGCTTAAGGTAACGGGTTTAGGGTTTAGGGATAATTACCTGCTCGGTTTTAGGATAATAGTTATGTAGGTTAGGGTTTTGGAGCGTATGTGATTATCAGGACAAGGACCCTTAGGACGATTTTGGGGGTTCCTTACTAAAGTTACCTTAAGCCGGAATAACCTACCTATTTAGGGTTCCGTATTATGATTTCCTTTTATAAGTCCATGAAAAAGTAGGTTATTCCGGCTTAAGGTATGGCATAGTTTACCCAAACCCTTTTCTAATTAGAAAGGCCCCTGGATTATTTGCCGGTCTTCTCGGGGTGTTTCCTGTGAGGCGGGGGCCAATGGCAAGGCCGCGAGAGCCAGCAGCAGATGTAATATTCAGGGTTTATGCTGTACGAGGGTAGGAGTTCGGAGTTTAGGACTTTAGGGTTACGAGTTTGGTTTGACTAGGGTTTGAGGGTTTCAATAGTCAGGGTTTTGGGTTTGCGAGTTTAGGAGTTCAGAGTTTAGGAGTGGGTTTGAGTGGGGGTTCAGGATGAAGATACTAGGTTAGAAGCTGCCCCCACCCTGTAATAGTGACTATAAGGATTGTATTAGGGCCCTATTATATTCCAATTATACCACTATTACAGGGTGGGGGCCCCTTCGAAATACTAGGCTTTGATTTCGGGTCTAGGGTGTCCTGCAACGTAGAAGGACATGTGTGTGGGGCGTTTTCGTTTTGGTGCTTGAAGGGTCGGCTTAGTGGTGGAGAGAGCGGTTTTGGTCGTAGTTTTCCCTAAGGCTCCATGTAGCCATATCTTATAAACTTAGGCCTTGATGGGGTTCCTATATAGGTACTGTAAGGCTTCAGTATGTACTATATGGCTATAATGGAGCCTTAGGGTTTGAGAGGTAGCATTGGGATATCTTGGGTCACTGAGTCTTTTCTTCTTTTCTGCTGGCCTTGTGCTGCGCTTCGGTATTCACTTGTTTTAAGGAAACCCGTGATACAACCTAAGCCCTCAATGCATAAATCCTGCGCGCAAGCGTAGCTACAGGAAGCTCATGCTTCTTTGTAGGTCCTAACCAGTCATAGCCTGTTTTGTTACATCAGTGCCACTGTGCACTGACTGGCACCTGATTTCGGAATCTCAGTTCATGTCATGTCTAAACCCTAAGCACCAGGACCCTCCAATGGCCCTTTGCTGGAGCCCTTATGGTCGGTAATAGTGCATGGGTATTTACGGTATATTCAAGGGTAGTTGGGAGGAGGTCTAGGCAATTCCCGGAACCCCGTTTAGGATTTGCCCCAAGGGCCCAAGTACCTAATAATCATATACTCTCCAAAATCCTAGCCGACCTACATAACTACTATCCTACAACCGAGTATCTAATTATGGGGTCCTTTGGACCCTTGGACTTGGTCCCACGAACTTGTTTGCGGCAGGCCGCGATCTCCAGGGAGATGGGTCCGCCGGTGAGGCGAGGGAGTGCGGAGACTGAAGTTCAAGTACCCTAAGGGTCCATGTACTCATATAGCATATACATTGGCCTTAATGTAGTCCCTATTTAGGTACATTGGGGCCCAAGTATATGCTATATGGGGTAGGGTTCGCTGTCTTCGGGTGCTGTGACGGTGCTCCCCTGAACGCGGAAGCCTTGAACTCTAAACTCTAAACTTTAAACCCTAAACTTTAAAGCCTAAGCTTTAAAGCCTAAACTCTTAAAGTTTAAGCCCGAAGCCCTAATCCCCAAAACCCAAATCTAAAGCCCTAAACTTGAAACCTTAACCCATAAGCCCTAAGCCCTCAAACCATCAGGCGTCTATGAGGGCTCCGCAGGGCTCTGGAGACGTTGCCCGTCTAGTTGAGGTTTATACTATATACGAGTACCTAGACCCCCCAAAGTAGGTATCATAATGGCCCCTAAAACCTACAAAAGCCTATTATTCTACATACTTTTGGGGTCCAGGTACAGGGTTTAGGGTGTGGGGGTGTAGGATTTGAGCTTTGAGGGGGTTTATAGGGTTTCGGGCTTCAGGGTTGAGTACAGGGTTTAGGGTGTGGGTGGCGGGGGGGGCGGGGTTAGGGTTTCAGAGGCAGCCAGGTTCAGGGTTTGGGAGGGTTTAGGGTTTAGGGTTCAGGGTTTGGGTGGGGGTTTAGGGTTTAGGGTTCAGGGTCTGCGGGGGTTTAGGGTTTAGGGTTCAGGGTTTGCGGGGTTGAGGGTTTATTGAGACCTCCATATGGGTAGTTGTTTAAATCAGTGTCCCTTTACGGTTCCTTTGTTGATAAGGGTGTCGTGCTAATTCGGCGACCGAAAACGGGACCGCAATTTAGAGAACTACCCATAGGCCCCATAGTAGTTCCTTTTGGGGATTACCTTATAGAATTCTAAACATGAACCCCAAAAAGGAACTAGTAGTCTAAGTCTTGGACTTCAATGCTTCTGCAACCGAACTATGTTACCAGCCTGCACTTCGCGGACTATCTCAGGATCGAGATCCGGAACGCAGCGAATGGCTCTGTAGAGGCCAAGTAGTGAAAGCAGACCCTGGCCATGTGAATGACTTCCCCGGTGCGCGTGGGAGAGCTTCACAGATCCGGCATGAGCCATGTCTGTGGAACAGATAAGGCAAGTACTCCGGTGCCTGCTCGCCGAGAACCATGGTGACAGCTTCCGTGCTGGATGTTGGATTCTGCGCGGGTTCATCGATTTCTCGATTCCTTGAGTTGCACATGTGGCACCAAGCACTTGACTTCACACTCTGCCCAGCCCCAGCCCCCGAAACAATCAAGCTCGAAACTCGCCTCTACGCCGGACACTCATATAGATGCAATCCTAAACCATATAGTTTGTTAAGCATCAACCCTAAGCTGCCAGACCCTAAGACCGAAATGGGTCTTAAACCCCAGACGCTTAAACCACAAGCCCTAACACCTTAGACTTTGAACTCCGTAAACTCATAATCCCTGTGACCTAAACTCCTAAACACCCTAGATCATCCTTGCTAATCCCTAAGCTTCTAAAGCCTAGAAGCCCCAAGCCCTAAGACCCTAGAAACGCTAAGCCTGAAAGTTTTAAGCCCTTAAACCCTAGACCCTAAACTTTAAACCCTAGACCCTGGACCCTAAACCCCAAACCCTAAACCCTTAAACCCAAAGCTCTGCTACCGTGAAGCGTGCCGGCAGTCTGGGCATCACCGATCCCATCTCTCTTGGCAAGCCCACCCAGGTCGGGAATGTCTTGGCTTCTGTTTAAGAATAGGAGGTCTGTGGTTTATGGAACCATTTCATTATACATATATATATATATACATACATACATACTATGTGTATTCGTTCAGTCCAAGCTGCTTGTATTTCGGAGGAATGACCCAGCCGCAAGGCGTGACATTCAACCGTATTATGAACCCCGAACCCTAGCCTGAACCCTAAACCCTGCCCTTACACCCTAAACTCCAAACCTGAAACCCTAAACCCTGACCCTCATGATAATTCCCCGGCCTTACGCCTTTTATGAACACTGGACCTTATAGCGAACCCCGAAAAGTTGGAACATGAGGGATGATTCTTGCTGCGATTCCGATGCTTGATAAAAGGGATGTCAGTGGAGCCATGTTATGATTTAGGCAAGTATCCCCCATAACAGTACCTTGCCCCAAGGGTCCAAGTACCTAATAATCATATACTCTCCAAAATCCTAACCTACATAACTACTATCCTACAACCGAGTATCCAATTATTGGGTCCTTTGGACCCTTGGACCCTGTGCGAATCCTAAACACGAAACGCTGGATTGAAAGATTTGGGGCTCCAAGGCTAATACTCTTCAGGGTTTTGGTTTTGGGTTAGGGTTTAAGATTTAGTGTTTAGGGTGTAGGATTTATTGTGTAGGGTTTAGGGATTCAGGATTTAGATGTCCTAGGTTCCCGAGTCGCACCCCTTTCCGGAAGATTAGGAAAAGGGTACCGTCATTATTCAACTGGTGTTACTGGGGAACCATGTACTACTTGCACGTGCCTATATACACAAGCTATAGATCTGCTCATGGATTTGAGTCTCTGGGACAGCCGAAGCACAAGAAGGAGAGGGAGACCCACAACACGGAGCAGTTGGCGGACTCGATGCAGAGCCACATGAGCTATACCATGCAAAAGAACGTCTTGTTACACTTACTTCCCGGGAGGGGGCAGTGCATGTTGCGCACGACCTCGTCCCCCAAGGCGGTCATCAGGACGATCATGGCAATGGAGGACGGACTGCTCCTTCAACATTAGGCTTGATTTTTCATGTTCTTAGTCGAAGCGAAGTCGGAAGAGGAAGCGGACAAGATCCCAAGGGTCTTCAGCCCCTGAATTCATGTGACTAGGGCACCGGAGTCAGTGTTCAACGTCCTGTATCTAGGTTCCCGGTAGTACCCTTTTGCACTTGATGGCTTTGGATCCTCCTTAAGACCGAATAGGAGGAAGAATGGTATCCTTATTGTTATATATATATATATATGTACATATTCTATAGGCCTTAGAGAGGTTCCTATGTAGCTACATTGTGGCCGAGGTAGTATATACTACAAAGGTGCAGGGAGGGATTCTTAGCGTTAGAATGTAAGTAATGTAAGGTCATAAGTGTCTTTTGCGCAGCTACAAGTGTTCCTAAGCAAAGTTGCTTTATTTTCAGCCTGAGTCACTCATTCCCATGACCCTTTTAAGTACCCCTCGGACCCTATTAGCAACCTTTACAGGACCTTGAGGCACCTTATTTTGGAGTCTGCAGGCGAACGCTAAGGCTCCAAGGACTCATATGAGAAGGCTTCTGGGCCCAAAGACCATACAATATAAGGCTTTTGGGGTATTTTGAGCCTTAGGTTGGAGGAGCCCTGAGCGGAACTCTGAGCCCTTAGTCCCAAATCCGTCAAAACTAAACCCTGAAAGGATCCGGACACCCCAAACCCCCAAACCCTAGCCTTACCCCTAAACCCTAACCCCTAAACCCTAAACCCCTAACCCTAACCCCTAAACCCTCAACCCCCACCCTCGACCCCAAACCCCAACGCTCAACCCTAAACCCTCAAGGGCCTACCTGTAGCCGAAAAGACCTACCTTTTTAGGGTTCCTTATTATGGTTTCTATATAGAGTTCCTTAAAAAGGTAGGTCTTTTCGGCTTAAGGAGCCCCTAAAGATCCCTTTTAAGGAGCCCCTAAAGATCCCTTTTAAGGAGCCCCTATAGATCCCTTTTAAGGAGCCCTACCCTATAGATCCCTCTTAAGGAGCCCTAGGAGGGTAGAGTTTCCAATTCCCAGGCTGAGGAGGCCTTGACGGAGCAGCTCCTCGAGGAGATTTCGGTCCTTCGAGGGTGCCTGCTTGGAGGTTCAGGGTTCCTTTGAGGGTCTTCTGCGCTGGAAACCTCACCGGGCGGAGGCTTTGGGCTGTTGGGGTTCTCATAGGAGGCCAAAAGGGGTTTTAGCCTATGGGGGCTAGGGATCCCTAGGGTTCCTTGAAGGGTCTTTTTAAAGGGACCTCTAGGGATTCCAAAAGGGGGTATAGGGTTTAGGGCCTACATACTTGGAGGCTCAGGGGTAGTTGTAAGTGGGGTTATAAGGTGGGGTTATAGGTAAGGTAACTATACTTATAACCCATAGTTGGGGCCTTGTAGCTCCACTTATCACTACCCATGAACCTCGAAGTGTAAGGGTTCTTACGAGGGCTCAAGTGCTTCAGGTCTTAAGGGTTGCAGGTCTTAGGGTTGAGGGTTAAACTAGGTATCGATATGGGGCACTTTCTAACTCAGATCCCCAATACCAAACCTTTAAACTTTTGGGGTTCTTGTAGATTAGTAGGAATCGGAAAATTTAACATTTAATTTTTGTGGCTTATTGGGGGAGTAAGCTAATTTCCCCTGCGAGGATTCCTACGAAGGCTCCAGGTTTAAGGGTTTAGTGTCTTTGAGTTCGGGGTGCAAGGGTTTAGGGTTCCTACGAGGGCTTCAGGGTTTAGGGACTTTGGGCTGTAAAGTTGTAGGCTAAGGGTGTAAAGTTTCAGACCCTAGGCATCTGGGGGCTCATATATCAAGGCTTTTGGGCCCAAAGACCATATTACATAAGGCTTTTGGCGAGGGAGAGGGGCTGGAAATGGGTTTTAGGTCGTTTGGAGGTTCCGGGAGTTTCTCAATCTCAACGGTTAGACAAGATGGTAGGGTTAACAAGCTTGGAGGTGGTGGTCTAAAGAGCTTTTCCTAGACTGTATACATTTTTTAAGGTGCCAGGAGCTGTGTAATGAGTGTTATAATGAATTTGAGTGCCACGGTCTTCTCATTGTCAGATACGGTCCTTATGCAACCATGCGAGTAGCCCATGATACGGTAATTAAGTCGCCGGGCTTCAAGAGAAACCCGCTGCGGGAAGATTGCCTCCCCGATCCCTACAATCACTGAAGCATCAGCCTTCAACTCGCCCTACCCTGAGGGTCCATGGGCTCAAACAGTATATACTTTAATTAGCCATGTATTAATGTATAGGCCCTGTATAGGCCCTAAGTAGCTACTGAGTTGTCCTGCTCGGGAAATATCAAGATTATCAAATTATGTTGGAGAGAGCGAAAGAAATCCATCAGAATGCGACAACGTGAAAGAGATGACCTTATCCCACGGGTCCATGTGCCTGTGTAGCAATTCCCGCAGCTCTATGCCACAAGTCGAAGAACAACCAGCCGTCTGTAATAAACCCTAATGCCCGTCCCTACAGCCCGAAACCCACATTAGCCCACATTTACACAGAAGCATGTGCTGCTTGAAAGGCCTGGCTATGTCGGGTTCCATAGGCTTCCTCTTGACTACTTTCTGGGGTTTAGTTAGGGCTTAGGGCTTGCAACGTCTAAGGTTTAGGGTTGTCCAGTTGTCCCAAACTTAAGTGGGGTTCCCTCTCCCAAAGGGTCCTTTTATCATCATGGTATATACTTAGACCCCCAAAATACCCTGTAAGTATATGACATATAATGATACTTGCACACTTTGGGTCTCCTGTCCCAATGAAGCAGTGTAGCGTGATCATACTTAAAGGGTCATGGGACTTAGTAACTAGGGTTATAATTAGAGTAACTATACTTATAACTACTTATACTACTTATAATTGGGGTTAAGGTACTTACAACGTTACTTACTAAGTCCCATGATCCTCCAAGTATCCCTGGTCCCAAATCCTACATCTCAACCCATGCCATCCTCAATCGAACCGCCGGCACCCTTTGGCCCCACAATTCAGGGTTCAGGGCTTAGGGTACATGAGCCCTACCTGGACCCCAAAAGTATGTAGAATAATGGCCTTTTATAGGTTTTGGGCCATTATTTTACTTACTTTGGGGGGTCTAGATAAGCTGTAAGTTTACAGTCCTAGGAGGCAATCGCCGAAACATACAACTCGATCCCGCAACGCTAAACCCCCAAAGCGAGCAACCCGGAAACCCCAAATGTTTCCGCGCCACGTCCAAAACATACACCCCGAGCCTCATACAATCCACACTCCCAAACCCAAGCTCTTAAAAGCCCCAAGCCCAGAAACAGAACCGAACTTGTTGCTGCGCCCTTAACCCGATAATGTAGAAACCTTATCATTAAACCTCCCTTGTCCGACAGAGAGCCACAGTTTCTTTACGGGTTCCAACATTAAGCTGTTAAATCAGTATCTCCTGCCCCACATCCTCCCAACCCTAGACGCAAAACCCAACAACCAACTCAAAACTCCCCCAGAACCCACCAAAACCCTAACCCCTTAACCCTATAATCCTTGAGCCCTAAAAACCCTAAGCCCTGTAAAGCCCTAAAACCCTAAACCCTACATGCATAATCCCGCTTTTGAAGCCCTCAGCACCCTAAACTCTAAGCTTCGCGCCTCACGGTCATGACATCTGCGCTTACTTGGAGGTTCATGAGTATGTATAAGTGGAGTGAGAAGTCCCCTAGTATGGGTTATAAGTATACTTGCCCTACTTATAGCTCTACTGAGAACTACCCGAAGCCCCGAACTCCTTCTGGTGCCCTTGAAGCCTTTAAAGGGACTTTACTTAACTCCGCTTAATATCACTACCCATGAACCTCCAAGTAGAGCTTCGGCGCCATGGTCTCCCCACTGGCACTGCTGGCCCGGGTCTGGAAGGTCCTGGGGTTGTAGGGCTCCTTTAAAGGGATCCTTTAAAGGTTACTTAAAGGGATCTATATTAGGGGGATCATATTTAAGGGTTCTAGAGGGTTTAGGAAGTTTAGGGTTTAGGGTTCATATATACTACCATCATGGAATTAGGTCCCGCAAGACCATCCCTGTTATCTGGAAGGTCCTAGGTTCTGCAAGGCTTCAACGGTCTAGGGTTTAGGATTTTTAGGGGTGTAGGGCTAAGGGTTTGTATCATAGAAGCCTTTAAGGGCTTTTATAAGGGTTCGATCCCAATCAGGCCCCTAAGTACAAACCTAGTCGAAACTATGTTACATTCAACGAGGAAGTACCACTACGATTTCGGTAAGAATCCCTCAAACAAGTACTCAGGACACTATGGGATAGTACCGCACGTGCAAACACAACGTATACATGGAGAGTGTTAGCACATGTGTTCAGACCCCACAGAACCCTAATGTAGGGGACTTAGTAATTAGAATGCTGTTTCGGGCTACGTTCAAGCATGTTTGCAATAATCTTTTAAAACAAGGAACCCTACCCGTTTAAATTGGGAGAGCTGGGCTTTAATATAGGGGGCTGAATAATTAGAATAGGGTTTTGGGGCGCATCATACTACTACAAGATATGCATCTTTTTTGGATTCGGGACAAGCTCGAGGCTTGGGGAGATCAGAGAACAGGGCACTCAGGGGAAGAAGTCGGGTTGCCTGGACCTCAAATAACCTACCGTTTTAGGGTTCCCTAATATGATTTCCTTATATGAGTCCTAACAAACGTACATAGGTTATTTGGGGTTCAGGTTGTAGATTCAGAGCTCAGCTCAGGGTCCAGCAGCACATCGGCTTTTCCACCCCTGAGTGTCCATGTCTTCACAAGGTTTAGGGTTTAGGGGCTTAGGGTTTAGGGTACTAGTATCATGGGACAATTACGGGGGAGGGGGGTAGGGGGGCTTGAATACCCATGATAAGGACCAAATACGGTTTATTTAAGGAAGTATAGTCCCTCCCCCTTATCCCCCTAAGAGTCACTATGATAGTAGATACTGTAGTAGCATTGATGTAGTCCCTATGTAACTACTTTGGGGCACAAGTACATGTTGCATAGGTACATGGAGCCTTTTTGGGATCGAACCCTTATAACGCCCTTAATGGAACCCTTTTGGGGAACTACTAGAGGTACTTCCTAGGTCCCAAACGGTGGAGCCTCAGGGTAAAAGCTTGACAGATGTTGCGAGGCATAGTGTCTGATCCAGAGCTGCTGTACAGGATTGCAAGTATGAGCGATCGCAGAGGGTCCATATATACTACCACTACTACTACAGCTACTGCTACTGCTACTGCTACTGCTACTACTACTACTACGACGACGACTACTACTACTAATGCTATCACCACTACTACTACTACTACTACTACTACTACTACTACTACTACTGCTACTGCTGCTGCTACTGCTACTACTACTACTACTACTATTATTACTCCTAGTCGTACTCCTACTGCTATGAAACCAGGGCCCCAAAACCATAATACGGATGGTCTTTTGTTTGGGGACCTGAGAAGTACCTATGAATGACTCCGGACTCCGAACCATAAGACTCTGGGTCGTTTGTTCGTTTGGGGTTTGCCTTTGGATTCAGGCTTGCGCAGTCCCACCTGTTAAATGATCTACCTTCTCGCCTCGTATCGGTACTGCATGGCTGCATTTTCAATGATATTGGATATGATCATGCCAACAATGCTTTTTGTTTCACCCGGTGTGACTGAGCTTCGGTACCCCAAACCAGACATGTAGAAACTCGGTGCGAGTTGGGGAATTTTTCCACATATATTTGTCTGCAGCCATTCGGTACCTATGCAATATTTTGGTTGAACTCCGATTCCCGGCAAGGGGTTAGGATTTAAGGGATGCTGAGCTTAGGGCCTTAGGGCTTAGAATCACTAAAGATAGAGTACCGAATTACACGATCAGTGGGACCTATTTGGCAGGGTGGCCGGGTAACCACAAACCATCAGAAGGAATGCCAACACAGGGAAAGCAAGCAATCCAAACCAAGAAACACGGCGTTGCCACAAACAAGTTTTATGCAATGTTCGTGTGTTCCTAGAGTTTCTTGTTGTATTGTTAGGCTTATGGTTTTGTTCTCCAACAGTGCTTTCAGCTTAGCTTCGAGTCAACTTTGAGAACTCTCCATACATACTTGGGTAGTTGTCAAACTTAAGGTCCCTTTTGGGTCCTTGTTACAATACGGCACCTAATATTTAGGGTACCCAAAACGGAAACCATAATTTTGACAACTACCTACTTGTAGGTTCATGGGTAGTTGCTAAGTGGAGTTATAAGTCCCTCAAAACGGGTTAATTCAAAGTTACCTCACTTGTAACCCACTTGTAACTACCCCTTAACCTCCAAGTACAACCGTAACATATTAAAGGTCCTAACTGGAAAACTCAACAGAGACAGGTGGCTTCTCAACGGCCGTCGCGGGCCTGGCTGCTTGCTTGCAGGTTTACCTCCGTTTAAGACTTGAGATACTAGGTTATTTACGGGTTCTATGTATAACAAAAAGTTTGTTTTGTGAATTTTTATGGGGTGTAGGTGTTAAGAGCTTAGGATTGTCGAGGCTTTAGGGGGATTCAGAAGGTTTTGGTGCTTGGGATTCTAGTGCTTCTAGGATGCTTGGGGGTGTTCAAGTTGTGGTCTGGGATTTGAGCGGGGCGGGGGGGGAGGAGGAATGGCAGGTGTTTGGTGTTAGTTTGGGGTTGGAGGACCCGGCTGCTCAAGCACATAGGCAAACCTCGCTGACCAAGTCGACATGTAATGGCTTAGTACATGAATGAATGAGTACACTTTAGACACGTTGGCGCAGGATAACTCCGTTCAGAACTGAAAGTGTAAACTGTTGGGGGCCTGTTAGGTTTTTGGGAGAACACGATTGTTCCGGTATGTACCTGGCTTCCGCTGGGTTCGTACATGTCCGTTGCAATATTGTCTTCTGCGGCCGAGTCACGCGATAATACTCCGATAATATCACCCAAGTCCCAAGACCCTGGGCAAGGCCCAGCCCCAACATTGGGAGTAGTGCTTCGGGTGAGGCTTCCGCCGGCGGCCGCGCTGGCTGCCGCATCCATCCCACGGTGGATCACTATCTCAGCCATCAGCTTAGCTGGATAAGAGTCTTTCCGGGTTCCTAGGGTTTAGGGTTGAGCTTTTAGCTAGCTGTAACATGGGGGGGTTCACAGGGTTCGACGAGCCATACGACCATGTTTCAATTGTGCATGGGGGCTTCTCAAAATACCCCAGACCGTATCAGCCCCGAGCCCTAATCCCATAAGCCTAAGCCCAGAACCCTAATCCCTAGTACTCCAAAAGCCTAAGCCTGCGCACGATTATTTGGTATTTGGACCTTGTGCTATAGGCAAGTGGACCCTGCGATGCGTGCCCGTTGGGGTTTAGGGGCTAACCCGAAGGCTCGAAGGACTCGTATTTTGTGGCTTTTGGGCCTAAAGACCATACTATATGACGCTTTTGGGCTATTTTGAGCCTTAGGGTAATGTTGTAGGGTTTGAGGTGATGGGTTCAGGATTGAGGGTTCAGGATTTCTCAAGTTGGGGCTTCCAGGATGCTTTTTCCGTATTGGATGGCTGTTGTGGTCTACCTAAACCCTAACCCCTAAACCCTAACCCCTAAACCCTACCGCACGATGCTATCTACAAGCCTCTGCAGGATCCTGAACCCAATCGCCAAGCACGCCCCACATCCCAAACTCTACATCTCTCAGACCTTATATATGGCTCTAAACTGCCCTGGCACGGTGTGTTTCCCAGACCATGCAAGCTGTCAACATCCCTATATAGAGATATTCCCGATGCGTATCTACTCCGAGATAGCGACGCAAACTGTCGGTGGCGCAGGTAGGGTTAAGACCCTGCGTGGTTTCAAGCCGCTAACCGTGATGTCGACCCCTTCCATGCCCAAACAGCCCTGAAAAGCTGCACGCGTAGCTGCAAACTCAGGATGATGGGACATAGTAAGTAAGGTTATAAGTACCTTGTTTATCTCCTTCTAGCTACTAAATCCCATGACCCTCCACGTAGACGCTACCTTAGACTGCCACAACCCTTATTTCTCGTCGTTGGTGGTGAAACCCTAATATAGAAAATATATGTGGCCCTCCAGTGAAGTAGGCCAAACCCCTGGGCTAAGCCTTCCCCTACAGTAAGCTCTGAATCTGGCGCTAAGAAAATCGAAAGCACTACTATATAATCAAACTGCCATTCAGCAATTGGCAAATCAAAAGCAGAAATCACTCTAATCCGTCCTTCTTGTAAGAATGCTACAACTTGGAGGATCATGGGACTTAGTAAGTAAGGTTATAAGTACCTCAATTAATTGGGGTTATAAGTTATAAGTAGTTATAAGTATAGTTACCCTAATTTTATAGCCCCAGTTACTAAGTCTCATGATCCTTTAAGAAGTCTTCGGCTCGTCAATAGTTCGACTCGGCTCGTAATCGGAAACTGATGGCCAAGGCAGTGCTCGGACTGCTTCTCTTCTTCTTGCTGCAGGCGCCGCTAAAGCCTAGATAAAATTTATGTCAACCCATAAAAATTAAAGAAGCTTAAACCCTATAAGCCTGAAGCCCTACATCCTAAGCTCTATATAATCCATCTACAAAGCTGCTGTCTAGGAATATCGAATATATGGAACTACCGATATTCTAGGTAAGTATTGACCTGGCCAAAGTGCCAAAGGACCCGCTTCTGACCGACTGATGAGGGGTCGGAATAGATCTTAGATCCCCAGTACCCAACCTTTAGACTTCTTATTTTTGGGGTTCTTGTAGAATAGTAGGAATCGGAAAGTTTATCCTTTTATTTCTGTGGCTTATTGGGGGAGTAAGAGGTAGTAGCACGATTCCTTCGGGTCCCTCGTTGCCGCAGCATTTTTGGCAGCATGTTTCATGATAAGGTGGATCGTGTCTGAGCAACTTTGCCCTCTTCACGAACGAGACTTCCTTAGGAAGTCAGTTTTGCATGTGCATCATGTTTGGACATGCCATTTTCCCTGGACGTTTGCCGGCCTGCCCGTGTAGGACTGCCGGACAAGCCGACGAATCCACCAAGATCGTACTCAAATAGGTTCTTCTTTAAGTGCCACCCATGCTCCAGGAGATAAAGCTCCAAGCTGCCCCGCAAGAGGATGGGCAGAGCTCTCAGAGAGGTTTCTTTCAAGAGCGCCTTTACAGATCAATAAAGCATGTGGGTGGTTTAGGGTTTAGGGTGTCCTTCAAAAGCTCATTTTTAAGAAGTATTCAGCATACTTCTGGGCCTCAATCCTTAACAGTGCTGCTAAGATACCTTCGAAACCCTGCTTGTTTGGGCCACATGCAAAGCCCCCCAGGATCCCCTGTCTCTACCTCTGACTGCCCTACACCCCAAACCCAAACCGCTGATTAAATTCTAAAGCCTAGACCGTTTCGAAACCAGACCTCGTAGAACCCCTTCAATTACCCTTGTCCAGAAGAGTGGGGAAAAGGGTACCCTTGATTTTCAGAGGCTACTGGGGAACCCGGAAAAATTCTATTTTCGGCCTCGCCAGCTATGAAATAAAAGTTTATACTTTTTTCTCCCTGGACTCTTAAAAGCCCAGTGAAAGAGCCCAATCATGCCCAGGCTGACATCTCCAAGGTCAGCTTCGTTTTTTACTTCCTGCCAAAACCACATACGAAAACGGTGCAACGTGGAGAAGAAGGTTGGGGTTTTGCCGGCTCCCCACTAGCTCGCGGCTCTGTTTCCCCAGAACCTTCAAGCTTATTGGAGGAGTATGCCGCTTCCTGGATTCCAAGGGTAGAAGGAGGGACCCTTAATAAGGACCCCTAGGTATAAACCCTTAAGTTTGCTAGTATATAACCATTATATAGCCCATTATAGGGTAGGGGTCCCCATTAAGGGTCCCTCCCTTTCCCCCTTGG
Source organism: Symbiodinium sp. CCMP2592 (assembly GCA_905221615.1). Taxonomy (NCBI): domain Eukaryota; class Dinophyceae; order Suessiales; family Symbiodiniaceae; genus Symbiodinium; species Symbiodinium sp. CCMP2592. Next base: position 1,132,272 of record CAJNDT010001112.1, on the reverse strand, counting down.
TGCATGATTGCATTACGGAAATCGAGCACGAGCCCCATACTCACGCGGATCAGAAAGTCCCTGCCAAATCACTGGTCATCGACTTGGGCTAACATATTTATTGCCTTATTGTTTAGCATAGAGCCCTGATTCAAAAGTTGGCGCTGTTTCCCTTAGGTTTAATATAGAGCTCTAATCATACATTCATTTGGGAGCTGTTGAAATCGTCACCTACCCCAACGGTGCAAGTACCTCATATCCATATACTCATCAAAATCCTATCTGCGTAACTAATATCCTAAAACCGAGCACCAAATTATTGGGTCCTTTGGACCCTTGGGGCCAGATCAGCTGTTCTGGGACCCTGCCATGAGCCCACACGAGGGTTGATAGGGCGGACGGAAAACGCGGTGCCCTAAGGCTCCATGTAGCCATATAGTATATATACTTAGGCCTTCAAGGGGTTCCTATATAGGTACTTCAAGGCCTATATAAGTATGTACTATATGACTTACATGGAGCCTTTGGGGTGGTCAACCGGTGGAAAAAAGATGTTTTGGAGTCCCATGCCATTGCCAGCGACAACATGACCGCGGCCAAGTCGACCATCAATTTGTGCGACCAAGTCCCAAAACCCTAAAGCCTCAAACCCTGAAGCCTGAAGGCCATAAGTCCTATGCTAGCGAGCTTTGTCGACCTTGTCTGTTAGTTAACAGACTTAACAAAACCTTCAGATTTCAGACTAGGAGTCCTTTATAGCGGATTATGTAAGGCTCCTTGCAAGGCTCAAGACGGGTTTTTATAGGGTTCGCTGTAACAGTTGTGGCAATCAGCATCGCATTGTGTAGTACACCATCGGGATCTTGAGCAGTTTAAACATATTCATAAAATCAGGATGTCGACAAGGCCCGCTAAACCCACTAACCTGTCAGCGAGGAGGACAGTGCTACTTGGACCAACCTGGACCTATGCCTTATGGTACCTACAGCTTCTTTGCTCTGGGCTGCTTTGGAAAGGGTCATCGTACCTTAGGTTAGGAAAATCTTAGATCCCCAATACCAATGTTTTAAACTTTTTGGGTTCTTGTAGATTTGTAGGAATCGGAAAGTTTAATCTTTTATTTCTGTGGCTTATTGGAGTAAGCTAGGTTAGGAAAATGCTACCTCGGTGGGTTTCTTTCTTGGCCAGCGCTTCAGTTTGAAGAGGTGATACGTGGAGGGGCAGGGGACTTAGTAAGTAGGAGATAAGTAGAGTTATAAGTACCCTACATGGAGTTACACCAAGTATAACCCTACTTATAAACGACTTACTAAGTACCCTGCCCCTCCAAGTAATCCTTGCTCGGCCTTGATGTTTTGAAGCCCCCAGAAGTTGAGGCCTTCTTCAGGGGCATGTAGAATCAGCCAACTGGGAGTTTCCGACAATTGGGGGTACCTTATTTTGGGGTCCTTATAGTAAGGATCCTGCTATGTAGGGTACTAAATTAGGGTCCCCTATTTTCGGAAACTCCCAACTGGATTTAGAGGCATATGATTTTCTACTATCATATCATTTCGAAGCCTCAAGGATGTGCCAGTTCGTACTATTCATGTCAGATCCCTATATGGGAGCTTCCGAAAACAGGGGACCCCAAAATGGCACCCTACCACCAAAATAGGGTACCCCTAATTTTCGGAAACTCCCCCACCCTATATCCTATAGATCCCTTATAGGAACCCTTAAAGGAAACCTTACTGGATCCCTTTAAAGCCACCCTTAATTTTCGCAAACTCCCAAGATTGCGGCGCCGTCGAGCCATTTCCCCCGATTTCTGCAGCCCAGGCCGGAGAAAAAGTTGCTGGAGCTGAAATTTGTGCCTTTGGATGCACTGGGACTTTGGGTTTAGGGTTATCGGTTCAGGGTTTAGGGGTTTAGGGCTGTTGGATGTTATCGGGGCTCTGAACCCCTAAGCGCTAAATGCAGGCCATGAGGGGTGACTGGGTTCCTTCTTCGGAGAACTCGCTCCGGAAGGCTCTGCAAGCTTAGGGGCGGATTGGGTTTCAGGTTTGAAAGGCCTGGGTTCCTTGAGGTACCCATGCAGGGCCTAGGTGCTTTCATCTGCACCCGGAACCAAAGACGCCTCATCCTAAGGGTCCCATGTGCCTAAATTGCATGAACTGGCATGAAAGTACCCAAACAGGGACAACATTAAGGCCACATTTGACTACATGGACCTTCAGGGTCACTCTCAACCCCAAACAACCCTCGACCCGACACCCCAAACACATCTACCAGCAGCCCTACAATGGATGTTTCAAGGCCTCCTGAGGCTTCCATAATCATCCAGCTATAGAATACGGTTGATGATATAAATCCTGCATTACCTTAAGGGCCCTAAACTATGGTAATTATGGTATATTTCTTATTATGGGTAATGCAGGATTTATATCATCAACCGTATACCAGATGTGTGCCAAAACCCTGGGACTATTGAGGTCCTGGTAGTGTGTTTGTTTCTGGGGCTGGAGTGAGCGGTGCAAAAGGGCGTAGAGGCTAATAAATGCTAGGTTGAGCTGTTCAGGACATTGAAACTTTTGAGCCTAGGATAGACTGTATCGCAGGCTTCGGCTGTCGTTTCGATGGGGCTTAGGTGTGCTGCTTTCAGCCGGGGCAGCCAAGCTGTTTACAGAAAGTGTTTCCGGCTGCTGACCTCCACTGTTCATTTGCTTTTTTCATTGACACGGCAGGGATGTGTGAGGGCTAGTTCCCGGAAAAGACTCGCTCAGTGTCATGCTTGTTGGGGTTGGGTTGGGAGTCTTTTTTTGTTCCAGGGTTTTGGGGGCAATGTTGGTTTCAGCAAACGGGCCCGAGACTCGCCACTGAGGGGTACTGCGATCTTTGCCTGCATGCCAAGGAGACAGGCTGTCGAAAAACGGCGGTCGCGGCTGCATTGAGCATTTTGGATAGCAACTGACACTTTAGGGTTTTAGTTGTATTTCGTTCGAGCCACGTTGACACGACCATGAGTTACGCAAGCATAATTCTGTTGACTATAAGAGTTTGGGCAAAAGGCTAAGACAGCAACTCAAACATCCACCTAGAAGGACGTGTAAGGTCTGTAATTAGCAGAACTGGCAATCTTGAAACGGAAATGTCTGTGTCCAAAATTGCTACATGGTCGACGTTGCTTTGCAGTTTGGCTGAGCAGGGTTACATGAGCATCAAAGGGATTGCAATTGCAAGCGGATTGTACTTTTGTCTAACTATCTGTCTCCCAATACAGTTTTCTATCCTGCATGAGCATACACAAATAGGCACACACAGCCCATTCCTTCTACGAACGTGAGCGTCTATGGACAAACTGTATATGTGCATGCACACTGTTTTTGTATTTACATGCACACTGTTTTCGTATTTACATGCACTGCATGCGCCTACATGCAGGCGAACGGCCATGCAAACATACACTTGCGGATAACGGGTCCCCATTCTGGCCCTGTGGGTCGAGATGTAAGCGCCATGAACACAGCAATGATGGCAGTCACAAATCGCAACGACAGCCACTGATCAGTCAAGAATAAGCACAAGGAGAATTCATCGGTTCACAACAAACCCAAAGGGTCCGAAGTACCTATATAGTAGAATGTAGGGTTTCCTATAGTAGGAACTACCATCATGTTTTGCGAAAGTTTTCCCCATAACAATACCAACCTTCTGGGACGCTACCCTGAGGCTCCCGGACCCTTGCAGTGAGGTCCCAAACCCTGGCCCCCAAAGCCGAAACCCTCCCCCAGAAGGTCCAAAACCCTCTGAGGAGCCTTAGGGTAAGCCCTAACCCCGAAATCTCCAACCCCAAACCCCCTGAGCCCTAAGATCTGAACCCAAGCCTCCAAACTCTGGTAAGCTCGAAGCCTGAAGTTCCTGAACCCGACACCTCAAAACCCGCTCATTTTCCAACTACATCTACTTCTGTAGGCCTCAGGGACCCTGCAATTTAAGTAGGGTTTGGTGGGTTAAGGAAAGCCATAGACCCCGAACCCTAACTTAGGTCAAGAGTGCTAGGATTAGCTTGGCTTAGAACCCCTAAACGCCTAAACCCTAAACCCTAACCCCTAAACCCCTAAACCCCTAAACCCTAAGCCCCTACACCCTAAACCCATCGGGGGGTCTTGGTAGCGAGGCTCCTGGATCTACAACTCCGGCTCGCGTTGCGTAAGGTGGGCCTGAAGGGTTAACCCTTATAACCCTAAGGCTCCATGTAGCCATATATAGTATATACTTAGACCTTATTAAAAAGGGTTCCTATATTATTATAAGGCCTAAGTATGTACTATATGGCTACATGGAGCCTTAGGGTAAGGGTTCATGTGCCCATGTCCTGGGAAGAGAGAGCTTGAGAACAGGTACTATAGGGGCCTTCTCTATAATAAAATAGGGTTTGGGGGCACATTCTACTATATTTAACTTTATGGTATAGGTAATTATTTGAGCCCCTAATAAAGTTCTCCGGAATCACAAACTAGACCTGAGCGACTCCTCGTTCTTGCCTGCATATCGATCAAGATATGCAAAGGTCTGGTGCCGCTCTTTCGTATGCCCTACCCTTTTTTAGGAATACCTAGTTTTATGGTTAGGATCGGTGATCTTAAAGTGTAGGCGCGCTAGAAAAGGGGTAGGGTATGAGCCTCTGGGTATGGTCCTCAACAAACAGAAGGCCTTTTCTCCAGGCCCTAAGCCTTAAACTTTAAGAAACCTTGAATCCTAAATCTGAACCAACCCAACCTGGAACCCTGAACCCCCAGACTCGCCCAGAGGATTCAGCTCATGCTGCTTGTGGGTAGTAGGAGCCTTCCAAACTCGGACCTCTTCATCGGAGGGACTGGGTACCCTAGTCCGAATAGTTAACCTTTCAACTATGGCGGGGACGTACATACAAGTACATACATCTGCGCATAGAACTTTAAAAAACAAATAAATAAAACGTGTGTACATATGCACACACGTAAACACAGAAATTGTTAACATGCTACCTGCCCAGCCGGGTTCTGACCAGCTCACTTTGGGAAGTCCTGGGCGTACCGACAGCAGTCTGCCTCACGGTAGCCGTTTAGCCGGACAGCCCTTCGAAGTACAGTAAGACCCCAGAAAAAGGATCAATATAGTGGCCCTAATAATTAAAGAAAAAATCAGACAAATTCTACTTTAATTGTAAGAAGGAGCCCCCAAAAAACGATATTCCAATTATCAAGGCCCCTAAGCCTCACATCCCACTGCTTGGTAAACCCTGAACCCCAATCCCTAAACCCCAAGCCCCAAAGCCTAAACCCTAACCCCAATCCCTAAACCCTAAACCCCAATCCCTAAGTAAACCCCAAACAAACCCTAAACTGGGTTGCTTCAGGATCAAAGTGTACAGCGACGATCGACGAGCGGCGTGCCTTGGCCAGAACGTTTCTGCATGGGCCTTTAAAAGGATACCGTAGGGTTTAGGATTTAGTGCCTTACTCAGTAAGTCCCATGATCCTCCTTCCCCAAAGGCTCCATGTACTATTATAGTAGATACTTAAGCCTCAAAGGTGTCCCTCTATAGGTACTTTAAGGCCTAAGTATATACTATATGGGTACATGGAGCCTTAGTGTTCCAGGTATTACGACTACGAAAGTGCCGATATGACCCGAGCTCCGCGAGGCTCCGAGTTGTCGGAGCCTGGAGAAGTAGAACAGGGTGTGGGGTTCACAAGTTTAGGTTCGGGGTTTAGGGTTCATCTAAAGGGCTCTATTCGGGGTTCTATAAGCTGTTTGTTAAGGCTTAAGGGCTCCTTTAGGATAAGGGATTCAGAGTTAACGGTTTAGAGGCGTTTATTCTTATCAATATTTTGTCATTATTATTATTACTGTTATCTTTCTTATTATTATAACAGGGTTCCTCCTATTCTATAAAGGCGATGGTTCTGCAGGAAACTTCATAGAGTAGGGTTCCATCAATTGGATCCTTAAGTTCGTTGTGGCATTTTCTGATACTCAGAAAAATCATAGGGATCCTTAGGGGTGTAGGGGGTGGGGTGTAGGGGACTATATTTCCTTAAATAGGCCTTATTAGTCCTTATTATGGGCCTTAAGGCCCCCTCCCCCCCCCCCCCCCTCCCCCTACACCCCTAAGGATCCCTATGAAAAAAATCGCGTTGGCAATTACTTAGGCTTCTAGATGTTCGGTGCCCTGTAAGGGCGCTGTTGCGAGTGTGTCGGTGATTCCTTTTTGAGATTTAGCCAGAACCTGAGGACCTTTACTCTTTGAGTTCTTTGGAGCTGACAGTATAGGGTCTTTAAAGGAGAGGTTAAAAAGATTGGGAAAAGGATTATCCCTATAAGCCTTAAGCTCTGAACCGTATAATAAACTCTTAACCCTACGGTTCTTTCTGCGGTCACTTGTAACCTTCAATGCTGAGCCCTGGTTGCCTAACTGAAACCCCGGTGACTTTGTTTACAATATCTTGGACGTTTGCCAAGACCATCCCTACGGGGGCTCCTTGTGGATTGAAGAATAATCTACCCCCAAACCTTCTTGTGACGATCAAGGGCCTTGCAACCTAAACCCAAAATCATTATAGAACCCGTAAGGGAGGGGCCCCTTTAAACGAAGCCCGTTCGACGTATTCCGGTCGCTATGCTACGGAAGTCTACTGAACCCTAAGCACTAAACCCTACTTAAAGGATCATGGGAGGACTCGGTAGCTATGAGGTTTTAAATAAGGTCACTGTACCTACAACTTTCTTATAACCGCAATACGGGACTTATAACCTTACTTACTAAGTCTCATGATCCTCCAAGAAAACCCTAAACCCTAAACCCTCTAGATCCCGTTAAGGAACCCTTTGAGGATCCCTTTTGAGGATCCCTAAGCCCTAAACTAAGTCTCATGATCCTCCAAGCAAACCCTATCCCCGTCGCAGGTATCATCCCGGGTGGCTGGTGCGTACCGGTCATCAAGGACAGGGGACACTCAGGCCTTAGGCGTTTCAGGGTTTAGGCTTTAGGGTTTAGGGTCAAAGGGCAAAAGGAGGGACCCTTGATGGGGATCCCTACCCTGTAACGGGACATAGAATGGCTCTTTTAAGGTTGGTTTAGTGTTATTGGAGCTTGGTTTGCCGGAATTCCCTATACGTTGGCTTAAGGGCATCAGGGTCATGATGCTCCACCTGCTGTAGGTCTATTCGGATTTCGGGTTGCGTATACTATTCGACTGAGTGTGTATCGTTTGACCCCAACCCTGATGACAAAAGATGGGGCTCGTATATTTGGCAATAGGACCAATAAGGGGCCCTCCCATATCCCAAGCCCCAAACCCTAAAACTCTAAACCCAAAGCCCTCAAAATCCTTGATGCAACCCTAAGCCCTAAACCCTAAACCCTAAACCCAAACCCGAACTCTCGTCGTAAGCCTGACCAGGTTTCTTCTGCCAAGAACCTCAGGCTTTAGAGTCCAACTAGCTTACCTTTTCAACAACTTGTATACAGAAATCGTAACTTGGAGCCATGACAAGGTAGATGTCTTAGGATCCAGGTGGGGTTTAGTGATCTCAGTTCACCCCAAACCCTTAAGTCCCTAAGCCCTGAACCCTTAATCCCCCACACCCCTAAACCCTAAACCCCGAATTTGACGTTTCAAGAGCTCCTGCCCGCTGTTGCTTCTGTGTGTGCTGCGTTGCTTCCGTGTGAGCTGTACTTGAGGCAAGAAGCATCGAAAGTGCAACATCTTTTCCTGTGTCGGGTCGTGCAGACTCGTGCAGACTAGACTGCAAGAGCCGAACAAAGCTTACATGCTCCTCCACCCCCAAAGCAAACCCTAAACCCAAAGCCCAGAAACCAGAGGCTTGGAGCGGAAGCTATGCTGCCAAAAGGGCTGAGGGGCCGTGTACTCGGCTCTCGGAGCAAGAGCTGGAGAAGCCGGCCGAACTTGAAGAAGGGCGCTCTAGTAACTAGGGTTATAATTAGGGTAACTACAACTATAACTACTTATAACCCAATTTAAGGTACTTCTAACCTTACTTGCTATAGAGTACAAGTTACAACACGCAAGGCGGCTGATGCATGGAGCCTCAGGGTGAGGGTTCAGGGATTTAGGGTTTATAGGGCTTCAGGCTCTTATCTAAGACTACGATCCGTGCCGAAGCATGTTCTTGTCCGGGTCGGTCGCTGAGGCTAAGAAATCTCGGAGATCCGCACTCTCCCGTAAACCCTCAAGCCTTAAAGCCCTACGCCCCTAAAGCCCTAAAGCCCTATGCCCTACGCCCATAAACCCCTAAACCCTAAGCGCCTTAAACCCCTAAACCCTAAGACCCCTCGACCCTAAACCCCTAAATACTGAAACCCTAAGCCCCTAAACCCCTAAACCCTAAGACCCCTAGGCCCTAAACCCGTTTTCAAGCAGTTCCTAGCACTTCCGCGGATGCTTCGCGAGGAGCTCAGTAAGATGGGGCGCGACGGCGTGTCGCACCCATGCTTGTTGGTGCGATATCTGAGCCTGCCGGTGTCTTGGGTTCAGATTTTAGGGTTGCGGGTTTAGGGTTTAGGGTTTAGGGTTTAGGGTTTAAGAGACTTTCGGATTCGGGGTGTGGATTTTTTCTCCACCCTGAGGCTCCTACCAGGGTGTTGGGCCTTCTGAGGGAGGGTTTCGGCTTTGGGAGCTAGGATTTGGGACCGTACTACAAGGGTCCACGAGCCTTAGGGTAGGGCTTAGTTAGGGGGAATTTCAGGGTTTGAGTTCAAATTAGGGTGTAGATTTTGCCGGAGTTTTCAGAGACTTCCGGGTATAGGGCTTAGGGATGCTAGGGTTTAGTGGGAGTTTTACGGGGTCATGGGTTTAGTTTCAGAGACTTTCCGGTAAAGGCTTTGGGTGAAGTTTCTCAGACCAGGGAAGCTAACATATCCTGGACGTTAGGATGGCACACCCCCTACTTGCTACTCCAAGCTAACCTCACAGGATTTGGAGCTTACTTGGAGGGTCATGGGACTGAGAAAGTAAGGTTTGCAAGAACCTTATTTGGGGTTATACCGATTCCCCTGGGCGATGAGCTGCTGGAGGCCTGTGCCTGATCTGGGTTCTTGCTAAGCTTACAGGCGACACAAGGTTGCGGATGCCGGTTTCTGCCTCCTGTCAAGTGCCATTTAAGCTGTTCGCTTCTTGTAGAAATCTGATAATTTAGTCATTCGTTTGAGAAGCTTTTGCATGAGGAATAAGACCGGTCGTGCTAGATTAATCAGGTCAAGGACATGCTTCGCCTGGACTTGCGGCATCCTTGTCGGTTGCTCTTGCCGAAAGCATGTGTCAAAGTGGAGGGGTTTGGGACCTTTTTAACCTTCAGCGCGGACTCGACTTCGCTCGCGACAGCTCGAAGCAAATGAAAGCACCAGACCCGCTCAGCGTGTCGATTCGCTGCGCAAAAGCTCGCTCATCTACGAGCGTGCTCTTGAGCTCTTGTCGGAGGCATCACGCCTTCTGCGTATGCAGCACTGCTGATGAGAATTGCATGCTGCCGGCTTGCGCCTCGTCACAAGATGCTGACACGGCTGCAGGACTCGGTTGTATGTTGGTGTCTTCTCCTTGCGTCGTGATGTGTGCAAGAGACCATCCTCGTCCTTGCAGGACGTGGTTGGAGTGGGCAAGTCCTTCACGAAGACACACGCGGGTTGCACGGCGCGAGAAAGCTTCACAAGATTCAGACTTGCGGTGTATCATGAGGGCATCATAGAGGGAGGCGGGAGCTTGGCTGGCAGACGCAAGGCTTGCGATCTTTCTTGCGGCGAAGAGATGCAGACGACCCGAGTTGAAGATTTGTCGCAGACCTCGGCGGAGGACTGCAGCTGAGAAGTGGTAGTTGACCTATCGGCGGCGTGGCACGTTGAAGTGCTGATGGGTACTGTCGCAAGGGTGCGTGTTCAGGAGAACGGCGTGCCGAGCAGCTTAGCGAACAGGCGTTCGCGGCCTTCCGAGATTCGTTTGGAAGACGTGGACTATGTAGCCTGACTTCGCTTGATAACGAGCACTTAGGGGAGGGTCGGATACTAATATAGTTACTTTACTTATGACCTCTTTTGTGACTACCCCTGAGCCTCCAAGTATTATAATGTTGAAAAAAGCAGGATTCAGAACGCAGCCCTGCAACCTCACGGAAGGTATCTAAATATTAGTTGGGTCTCCTTGAGGGTTTAAGAGTCGCGTGTTTGGGATCAACAACGGATCTAAATTAAAGGTTTCAGCCCATGCAACCAAGCTAAAGCGCAGTCTTCAACTGTCACTGTCATGTTGCATGCGGCCAAGCAGCAGGGTGTACGCCTACGCATCTAGCTGCGGGGCCCTGGAGTTAGGGAAGCACGTGGTGGTCGGTGAAGCTTGCATGTAGAGGAATTTCTCGTGTCAGGGTATGTTTTGGATCCTAACTGAATCCTAGCCCTAGACAGTAAGCCCTTCAGTTACCATTAATTGATTGCCCTATATCATTGGAAGCTTCATGCACCCGAATGGTGTTTCCCAGGTTTTGATTTGGAAGATGCACACAGAAGATGTCGGGCGATTTGCGCTGGTCATGGAGGCCTGAGCCGCTGGTAGGATTTGTTTTTTGTTGTTGGGCGTTAACACAAAACGACAACCCTAAACACCAGACCATTACTAGATCTTTGCAAAGGGCAGGCGGAACAGGAGACCCGCAGAATTAGTCCAGTGATTTTGTGAGTGTTCACGAAGGTCACCAGAAGTTATATGCAGCGGGAGAGTGCACGGATGGCCCTTCTACATTCCGCTGGCTTTGAATATGATCTCAATTGGGAATCAGAGTGTTGGGGCTTAATTACTAAGGGTGTAGAGCTAGTTGAGGTTTTCTTGATTGTGGCCCTACTTAGAGGAACCAAATTACCGACAAAAGGGTATATGCATTTTGTTTGGGGGGATACTAGGTAAACTCTAAACCCCAAAGCCCTAAACCAAAGGCTTTCGCGTAATAGCCTAAGTAGACAAGAGCCATAAGATAATTCCACTATTCGGTTTAGGGTTTAGGGTTTAGGGTTGAAACCAACAAGGTCGTAGGAGTCCAGGGTTTGGGGTTCGGGGTTTCAGGGTACTCTTCACGGCCTAGATCTCATTTCGGTGCAACGACCCTAGACCCTAAACCCCGGCATCGTCTACCGTACAAACCCGAATCCCGTAAACCCAAAACCCACACGTATTCAAGCCCCTGATCCTGCAAGCACAAGCTTGTCTGAATCAGACCCACCATGCGAAGTATCCTTACACTGATCTTATAGAAGCCCTTTAAGGAGTCCTTCAAGGAAGCCGAAACCCAACAACCCAATAAGCACAAAGCTCCCCTTTCACTTCAAACCGGAGCCTTTTTCGCGAGCCCTGCAAGGATCTTATAGAACTCTTTAAAGGACCCCTCGGCCCCTTTAAAGGACCCCTAGGCCCCTTTAAAGGATCCCTAGGCCCCTAACCTATTAAGGAACCCCAAGGCCCCTTGCACAGACTTGAGCTTCAAGGCTGCCGACTGCTACAGCGATCGGAGCCTCGCCAGGCGCGTGGGGTGCCTTGGCCTGCTGCATGTGCCCTTTAAGGCTTCCTTTAAGGGGTAATATAAGGGTTCTTTCAGAGGGACCTATAAGGGCTCTATAATGGATCTATACGTGGTTTGGGGCTAATAGGTCTCGAACTTTCCTCATAGAGGTTGAGGGGTTTAGGATTCCTTGAAATGGGGATCTATACGTGGTTCAGGGTTTAGGGACTAGGTATCGATGTGGCACACCCGTTTATTCCCCTATTCTTGTGTAATCTAGAGCCGGAATTATACATGCTTTTGGGAACTGTTGAAATCGACACCTCGTCAGGCTCCATGTACCGTAAGGGATTCTTTCAGGGCTACTCTAAGGGCTTTGCAAGGGCAGTGAATTTAGGCGGCTTTTTGAGGGCTAAGATTTAAGGGTTTAGGTTTTAGGGTTTGGGGTGTCGGAGTTGAAGGGTTTCAGGTCCAAGGGCGGGGTCGCGAGATTTTCGGGGTTCAGGGATTGGCAAACCCTAAAACCTATATAGCCCTAAACCCTAAACCTTAAACCCTAAACCCTATATAGCCCTAAACCCTAAACCTTAAACCCTAAACCCTAAACCCTAAACCTTAAACCCTAAACCCTATATAGCCCTAAACCCTAAACCTTAAACCCTAAACCCTAAACCCTAAACCTTAAACCCTAAACCCTAAACCCTATATAGCCCTAAACCCTAAACCCTAAACCCTAATAGCAGGTTTCGGGGTCTAAGGGCTTTGGGGTCTGCTGCCAGGGGGTGAAGGTTGAAGGTCTAAGGACGGGTCTCGGCTTTAGGGCTATAAAATTAGGGTTTAGGGTTTAGGGGTTTAGGGTTTAGGGGTTTAGGGTTTAGGGGTTTAGGGTTTAAGGTTTAGGGTTTAGGGGTTTAGGGTTTAGGGTTTAGGGCTATAGTGCTTAGAGGCATTTGGTAGAGTTATGTAGTGCTGAGGGTTGTTAGCCCAGCAGCCCTTCCTACATTGGGGGGGTTCCTTTACGGGATCTATATACTGGGCTACTTGAAGTTGAAGGGGTACTCTAAGGGACCTAAGTATCAGGGTGGAGGGTTTAGGGGTTGCTATAAAGGTGGCCACAAGTGTTCTGTAACCCTGCGAGTCCAACTGCACAACCAGCAGGCCGTGGTCCCAACTACCATGCTCTGAATGGTTCTTTGCACCTAGAGCCCCACAAGCGGTTTAGGGTTTAGGGTTTAGGTTTTAGTTGAAGCCTGGGGGCAAGTTGCCCGCAAAAAGTGCCAGACGGCAGCAATCCCATGACATCTGCATCCCCAACCCTCAGCCGCAGCGAAACCAACCCTCTGAGCCCAGGGCTGCAGCCCGAAACACTGCAAATCTAAGCCCCAAACGTCTAAATCTTTCAAAATGCTACATCCCTCTAGCCAACAACAAATCAAACATTCCTCAGGCCTCCATTGTACTGCAAAATTTGGGGCTACCTGACAGCATGCCAAAGGACAAAAAGGGTAAACAAACAAAGGAAGGGTCAAGTACCTAATAATGATACACTCTCCAAAATCCTAACCTACAAAACTACTATCCTACAACCGAGTATCCAATTATTGGGTCCTTTGGACCCTTGGGGATCGGTATAGAATCCCTCAGGAGAGTCCAGGCAAACTCACAGGTGACGGCATCTCGGCATCCTTCATCGATCTATCACTTGGAGGATCATGGGACTTAGTAAGTAAGGTCATAAGTACCTTGATTGGGGTTACAAGTAGCTATAAGTATAGTTACCCTAATCATATATCACAACAGGCTTCTTCAAGAGGGCCCATGTACACTGCTAGTATGGGGTTTAAGCCCCCAAACTGGTAGTATCTTGGAACCCTTTGAATTTAGCATTGTTTATGGCTCTAGCGCTTCACGCGGTTTACGTCTGTGGGGTGGTGACTTTATCCCAAGGCTCCAAACAGCCCAAAGTACGCACTATTTATAGACTTTGGAGCCCAATGTGGGTACCATTTCGTGCACTTGGAGTCTTACCCCGGGGGTCCAAGTACCTGATAATCATATACTCTCCAAAATCCTAGCCTACAAAACTACTATCCCAAAACCGAATGCCTAATTATTGGGTCCTTTGGACCCTTGGGATTAGTGTTAGGGTTTATGGCTTCTGCGGAGCTTGAGAGTTCGAGGTGCTAGGGCTTTCCCGGAGCGCCTCCATGTCCTTCCTTCATCCGACGACTAGACACGATCCTAAGGATTTCTTCAAAGGTTCCTCCATTTTGCGTTCCTTTAAGCTTTAGTACTGTTCCTTTGCATTCTCCAGTATTTCTGAAGCATACAGCCACCAAGCAAAACAGCAAAACCCTAGTCAAGTTTTCCAGCCTAATTCATCGATGATCAGTTCCCTGAACTTTACAGAAGAGCCTGCGCACGGCACCCGCCGAGCAACTCGTAATAGCCCTAAGCTCGAATCCCGAAAACCCTAGGACCTAGGACCCAAAAATCTTAAATCCCCTCAGCCATGCTGTAGTTTTGATGGGGAGACCAGCAGGCATGACAATTTTGTTACTTGTAGCTTGTTAGGCACCCATACACGTCCAGAAGCACACACACACACACACAGACACACAGACACACACACACACACAGACACACACACACACACACACACACACACACACACACACACCTCCGCATGTAAACCTGAGACCCCGAGGCCCTAAAGCCCCCCAAAACCTGCTTCCTTGCGGCGTTATGGGTCCTTTCAAAGCAGTGTTTGTTCAGTAAGGCCTCTCTTGTTGAATTGCAGCGCACAGCTTTGCTCCGAGCTCTTGGCACCATTTAGGCCTTAAAGTTCCTATATGGGAGTTTCCGAAAATGAGGGGTACCTTATTTTGGGGTGCTGATAATAAGGATCCTGACTAATTAGGGTACTGTATTAGGGTCCCCTATTTTCGGAAACTCCCATATAGGAATCCCTGTAATGCCAAACTCTATACTATATGAGCGCATGGACACTTAAAGCCCCACACCCAACAGAACCCATGTAGAACCCCTGCAGAACCCTAATGTCACCCTCAAGCAGAACCCTTAACTGACACCTTGAAGGAACCCACGGAGCCGCAGGGCCTTAGGGTTTCTGACGCCATGCTCCGGATCGCACAGCTCTCGGGGGAAGAGTTGGTCTGCTTTCCACTTGAAGAGCTGAGCGATGTGAAGGCCACTTGCTTAAAGGGTTATGTTTAGGGTTTAGGGTTTATAGGGTTTAGGGTTTGTGGTTGAGGGTTTACGGTTTGGGGTTCAGGGAGTTATGGGGCTGTAGCTCTACTTGTAATTACTTATGACCCCAATCAGGGTACTTTCAAGACTCTGCTTACAAAGTTCCCTGGTCCTCCAGGTAGTCTTACGCTAGAGGTCCAAAGTACCTATAAATGGGGAATCCAAAATAGAGTTTTCAACTTTTCGTGTTTTTATAAAGTATTGTTATTCTGAGAGTTTCAAGCATGGCTAACTATGGGTATTTGGGAAGTAGGTAGAGAAGGTCAAGATCTATGGTTTGATGTAGGAGCACACTCCGGGGTCCTTTAGGGGCACTGTAAGGGTATTATTATAAGCCTAGGAGTTAGGGGTTTAGAGATTCGGGTCTGAAGCTGAATATTTGAATATTGCTGGTTTATTCTGGGTGAGCAAGGCTTTGAAGCAGCGACTGCATCAGCAGCACGGCCTGCCGCCGCGATTCAGGCAACTCTGTTTTTCGGTGAGTATAACTTGTGCTGCTTGTTTTGTGTTTCTGATTTCCTATTATAGCAGAACAGAACACACCCAAGAGCCTGTGTTCTTCCCAGTGACTTACTGAGCAGCCTAGGCAACGGCTGCTTCGCGAGGGATATACTTTGGATGACGCTGTCACGCTTGAGTTACCCATGAGTTTGCAGGCTCAAGACTGGAAATAGTTGCCCCATATTCAGCATAAGGATTGTACAAGGATATCCCTAATTAGCGTATTCGGCTCCATTGAGAGGGGGTTATATGTGATATCACAACCCTACTTACTGCTTCTGTGCTTTCTGGTGGCCCTATGTGGAGATGTTTCAAGAAACAATCCATATGGGTGGTTGTCAAAATTGGGGTCCCTTCTGGGTACCCTAAGCAATAGGTGCCGTATTATGACAATAGGGACCCGAAAAGAGACCCTAATTTTGACAACCACCTATCTTGGTCCCTGATCCCAACTAGTATACATTTTGCGCTCAAGTAGCTAAACAGAGACCCCTGTGAGGCCAAAGTAAATGATAGGTGCGTACATGGACCCTTAAACCCAAAACCCTACAGAACCCTTGTAATCATGGAACCCCTGCGGTGCCCTGACAGGAACCGTCAGGGAATATCCTGAAACAGGGAAAGCCTAATAATCTCAGCACCGTAAATCCTAGAACTTAAATGAGTTTAGGATTTAGAAATTTAGAGCTTATAACTACAGGGAATAGCTCTTAAACAGTACGCAGTCGAGCGACAGGTGAACTACAAAGTCCAAAGGCCTGTACACCCCAATACCCAAGATCGTGACCGAAGTAAGTAGCATAGTGCTTGGGATCATATACTGGCAGCTAATGTAGGAATCTGATTAAGAAACCCTGGGCCTGTAACCCCCAATATATTCGAATTCATATAAGGAACCCTAATCTGGGTTGTCCTTTGGGATCTTTTTTCATTTCCACTACTATTAACAAAGGCCCGAGGTTTCTTAATCACCTTCCTACATTAGTCTAGCTATACGAACATGCTCATCGACCCAAAATCCGAAAGCCACAGCTCACAAGCCCCAAAATGCAAGCTTCCGTAGCACCGGTAAATTAAGCACTCCTAAGCCACTAGACTAGACTGTAGAACCAAGAACCCTAGATCCTAAAGCCTTCATGAAACCCTGCACTGCAAACCCTACAGTATCCGTAATTGTAGCGCCTCGCCTACTGGATACGAGCCCATGAAATCCTACCAAACCCGAAACTCCTACAGCAGCCTTTCAGGAACCCGTAAAACTCTAGGACTCTAGACTCTAAGCGCCCGGGCAGGTTGTGGTGCTGACGTTCTGTGAGGCATCCGAGAGCCAGCTGAAAGCTTTTGGAAATGCGGTCGTCAAAGGCTCGGTGGCCGAGGTACTTGGGAGGGGGCGAAGGGGTATAGAATTTGGCTTAAGAATTTAGGCTTTGGATTCGGGCTTTCAAAAGTTATCCTGTGTTTTTGTATCAAGGTTTTAAGGTTGTAGCGGGGTGGGGGTCGACGTTGGGGCCAGGAAGCTGAAGTGCAGGATGTTTTGGCTTTGAGGGTTTGGGGGTATAGAGTTTGCCTGGCGGTCGGGCTCTTCCTGTTGTGTTGTAGCGTAGTGGGCCTCCTTCACGGCCCATCCTTACACCTGTAGCAGTCTGCACTAGCGAATGATATGCAGATCTGGTCCTGCGCATGTTTGTAGTCTGCAGTATCGTTGTATTCCGAAACCCGAAGAGCATGCAAAATCATAGCCTTTTATAGGTGTTGGGCCATTGCTTTACCTACTTTTGAGGGACCCTGGAGGGGCTTGAGTCAAAGGGGAAAAGGAGGGACCCTTAATGGGGACCCCTACCCTATAATGGGCTATATAATGGGTATATAATAGCTATATTAAGGGTATATACCTAGGGGTCCTTATTAAGGGTCCCTCCTTTTACCCTTGGAATGAGGATATGGAGATGTGAAGGATTAGACACGCGGCATCGGTGGCGGTGCATTGTGGTGCTCAACAAGGTTATGATAGTCACATAACCATGAGGAGCATCCGGCTTAGCTACAGGATGATGCTTCTGACCCAGAAGAAGAGCGGAACAGTGCGTATGCGGATGTGAGGACGGCAGCATAACAATGATGCCGATAGTGAAGATGTGGGATTATCCGGCTTCTGTTCACGACGCTGATGACGATGACGTTGATGGTGATGATGAAGCTGATGATGCCGTCGACCATAATCATTTTATTCGTCAACATTTCATGCAGCAGCATTCACATCGTCACAATTCGCAGACGAAGCATAGATCTTGATCATCGCCTCCTTATCATCGGCATACTGTCGCCCTCAATGTCATCCCTATCAGCAGCATGACAACGATAGGCATCACTCATCATCAATACACATCCTTCACATCCTTCACCCACCAGCACATTTGTAGCCTGTGATGCAGCATCGCCAGGTTCAAAAAAACGCCGTCGCCACTGGTGCAGCCACGTGCTCCACTACCAACACCAGCACCCGCAGTATCATCACCAAAACCACCATCCACATCGGTATCAGTTCAAAAGTCAGGGGACTTAGGAAGTTGGCCATGTGTCAGGGTTTTAACTATCACAACAGCTTGGTGTCCTCCTTCTTCCACCACATTGGCCAGCATGAGCATCGGCGTTAGCATCAAGAACATCGCTCTCTTGGTCACGACAATCGGCGCTAGCATCAAGAACATCGTTCTCGTGGTCACGACAATCATCAAGCACGGGCATATTCACAACCACCCACCCCCCCATTCTTGAGAGTGTGTGTGTGTGTGTGTCTGTGTGTGTGTGTGTGTGTCTGTGTCTCTGTGTCTGTGTGTGTGTGTGCGCTTTCGAGCGTGCTCTCCGGCTTTCCACTACGAGCCCCTTTCATTGCACCATCATACCTGTGGCATCCGCAAGCATCGCAGCGTCGCCACCGTCAAGAGAATGAGTTTCGTCACGAGCGCAGGCAACACAGCACCCCACCGCCGCCGCTGACCACCACCCCCACCACAGCCACCACTGCCACCACCAATTTCGATGGTGCGAGTCTCATGGCAATGGTGAGGGCGAAGAGGTACCGTAGGCTGCAAAGCTACTATGATGAAGAGTTGAAACTAGTGCGAACTTCCTTCAGGTTGAAGCAGCAAAATGTACCAGAAAACAGAAATTATGACAAAATATATCCTCGCTTCGAGGTTGAAGATCTACTACAAGTTCCTTTGCACCCGGACGGAGTGGAAGGAAGTACTTCTACGACACTGCCACTGGGTTCTTGATAAGAAGTCTTAGATCTTCAATACCCAACCTTTAAACTTGTTGGGTTCTTGTAATTCAGCAGGAATCGGAAAGTTTAACCTGTTATTTCTGTGGCTTATCGGGGTAGTAGGGAGTTGTTTTGAGTAGCTTATTTTCTATAGATCCTTAGTTATAGAAACTTAAGGTTTCCTGGCAAGAAGCCAGGTTGTCGCACGGAAATCCGCTAACCCTGGCAGCTGCCCGTGGTCACATCGACATTCTGCGTTTGCTGCTGGAGGCCCCGGTTTCCTTTTTTTACCGAAAGGGTCCTATCAGGACCCCCCCCCAATGGCGCTTGAATGGAGCCCTTCTGGTCCTTAATAGTGGGCATTTAAGGAATATTAGATTATAGAACTGCTGCTATGGTTTGGATAAGCATCCTCCATATAGGTACTTGGGACCCTTTGTGTTTGCCCCAACTGTTGCAATATGGGCACGCTTCCGCCGAAGTATATACTATATGAGCACATGGAGCCTTCGGGTTAACAAAGACGGGGATATCGCAAACTTATGGTGTTTGTTTACGTTCTTTTTCGGGGTCCCCAAGCTAAGGCCGGCGCCGACAGGAACCTTGCCAACTATGAGGGCATCACAGCACTGATGATGGCTTGCCATCAAGGCCACATCGAGGTTTCGCAGCTGCTCTTGGACGCCGGTGCCGACAAGAACCTTATCAACGATGGGGGCTTGACTGCCCTGATGCTGTCCGCACAAGAAAGCCAAGTTGATATTGTGCGTTTGCTGCTGGATGCTCGTGCAGACACGAACCTGACTAACAGTGAAGGCAGGACTGCACTTATAATTTCGTCTGGTCTAGGCCATCTCGAAGTTTCGCGCATGCTGCTGGACGCCGGGGCCAACAAAGACTTAGCCGGGAATGATGGCCTCAGTTCTCTGATGATGGCCTGCCGTCTAGGTGGGTGGTTGTCAAGATTAGGGTCCCGTTTTGGGTACCCTAAACAGTAGGCGCCGCATTGTAGGACCTAGAAGGTACCCCACAATTTTGACAACCACCCAGGTCATGTCGGAGTTGTGCGTTTGCTGCTCGATGCTGGTGCAGACAAGAACTATGCCATGAGTGGTGGCAACACCGCCATGATGCTGGCTTGCCAGGAAGACCACGTTTTGATTTTGCGCTTGCTACTACAGGCTGGCGCCGACAAGAACATGGCCAACAATGATGGCGTCACAGCGCTGATGGTCGCTTGTCACAGAGGCCACATCGAAAGCTTGCGTGTGCTGCTGCATGCCCTCGCGGCCGTGAACTTGGCCAACAAAAATGGCATCACTGCCCTGATGATTTCATCCGTTCAAGGCCACATCGGAGTTGTTCGTTTGCTGCTGGACGCTGGTGCGCACAAGGACGTAGTCAGCAACGACGGCCGCACTGCCCTAATTCTATCTGCTCGAAAAGGCTGCATCGAAGCTGTGCGGTTGTTGTTGGACGCCGGTGTCAACACGAACCTTGCCGACAAACAGGGCCGCACCGCCTTGATGTGTGCTTCTGAGATGGGCCATGTCGAAGTTGTCCGTTTGCTGCTCGACGCTGGTGCCGACAGGGACCTGTCCGACAAGAGCGGCAAAACTGCCCTGATGTTGGCTTCGGCGAAAGGCCACGAGCATGTTCTGGCTTTGTTGCACTCAAAGGATCATGGGACGTTGTAACCTGGTGAACTTGGTTATGTTGTAAACGATGTATCTATACTTGCTAGCAATACTTACAACCCCAATGATTCAATGAAGGCACTTACAACTAATAATGCACTCACACCCCAAGGGTCCAAAGCACCCATTGGGTACTCGGTTCTAGGATACTAGTTACGTAGATCAGGTTTTGGTGAGTATATGATTATATGAGGTACTTAAACCGTTGGGGAATACCTACTAAGTCCCATGATCTTCCAAGTAGCCAGCAGCCCAGACCGGGAGTGAACGGAGGCAGTGATGGAAAGTCAGCGCGGCCCTGCAGCCATCATCTGAAATAAAGCGGACATTATCCAGCATAGACATTACTACTGTTGATGATATTGAGGACCCTAAGCTATGGGAATTACTCTATATTCCTTATTACGGGTAATGCAGGGTTTCTATCATCAACCGTAGTCTGGATCTAAGCCCCCCCCCCCCAAAACCAAGGTCAGAACGATCTTTAGGGGCCAAATACCGTAATGGTTAGTATCTTTGGACTCCCTGAGTACCAGGGGAAATCATCATAGGATCCCTGAAAGGGTAGGCTTGGTTACTTAGAGTTCTAGTAGGGTGCAGGTTTTTTGGATGATCTTTCCTTCCCTCACAAAATGCCACACTCCAAACCCTAAGCCCTAAAGCCTACACCCCCAAACCCCTCCCCAAATCACCATCGACGCCCCAACTTTCCAGAGTGCTGCCCTTACCGAGTCACCGAGCTTCGACCTCCCCAGGGTTCATATCGGGCGTAGGGATTGGGGTTTAGGGTTTACCCTAAGGCTCCTAAGAGGGTCTTGGGCCTTCTGGGCGAGGGTTTCGGCTTTGGGGGCGAGGGTAGAGGCTGGTATAGGGTTTCCGGCGGAGGGTTTGGGAGCATGCGCTGTAGTTTGCAGCCGTTACCATCCATGCGCTTCTTTAGGTTTCTGGGTCGAGGCCCTGCAACAGTCAAAGGGGAAAAGGAGGGACCCTTAATGGGGACCGGGAAAAGGAGGGACCCTTAATGCGGACCCCTACCCTATAATGGGCTATATGATGGGTATATAATAGCTATATTATGGGTATATACCTGGAGGTCCTTATTAAGGGTCCCTCCTTTTACCTTTGGAAACAGACTCAAGACAATGAAGCCAGAAGCGTTTGGCTAATCTGTGTATAAAAACTGCAACCCTCAACTGCCCCAGCCTGCATCGTCTTGCCCCCTAAACTCCAAATCCGACATCACTCCGTGAATACCACGCCCTCACTACACCAAAACCCCTAAATCCAGTTCCCTTACTCCAAAACCCCTTGAGCTCCTATTCCCATATACTGCATAGGTACCTTGAGAGAACCCTTCGGCTTCAGTTAAAGGAACTGATAACCGCTATCCGGAATCTACAAAGCCTGCCGTTTTTTTTCGGGCTCCTTATCACTCCCTTTCGAAGTTCCTTAAACGGGTTTCACCCAAAAGACCCAACAGAACCCTTTAAAGGAACCTACTTGGAGAGGCAGCGGACTTAGTAAGTCGTTTATAAGTACGGTCTCTTCGGGTATATACTTATAACTCTACTTATATCTTACTTACTAAGTCCCCTGCCCTCCAAGTAGACCCTGAACCCTAAACCCCATAGATCCCTTTAAGGAACCCTATAGATCCCTTTAAGGAGCCCTTTAAAAACCCTAAACCAAAAGCCCAGGTATTGGGCGATGCAAAGAGCAACGCCGGCGTGGCGCTGCTCCTTCTCGCCCATTCCGGGCTCCCCCGACTGCGAAAGAGTGCTTACTTAAAGGATCATGGGACTTAGTAACTAGGGCTATAATTAGGGCAACTATAATACTTGTAACTACTTATGAAGTCCCATGATCCTCCAAGTAGAGCTTCGGGTGTAGGGCTTTAGGGGCTCTAGGGATTCTGTGGATGCGGGGTTTAGGATAGGGGTTTAGGGTCTTGTGTTTACTTAAAGGATCATGGGATTTAGTGACTAGGGCTATAACTAGGGTAACTATACTTATAACTACTTAGAACCCCAATTAAGGTACTTATAACCTTACTTACTAAGTCCCATGATCCTCCAAGTAGACCCTAAACCCTAAACCCCCATAGATCCCCTTAAGGAACCCTTTAAGGACCCCCTTTCAAGGATCCCTAAACCCTAAGCTAAGTCCCATGATCCTCCCAGTAGAGCTTCGGATGTAGGGCTTCAGGGATTTTGTGGATTAGGGGTTTAGGGTTTTGTAACTTGGGGTTTAGGACTGCGAAAGAGTTCTTAGAGCTTCGAGTGTAGGGCTTTACCTGGACCCCAAAAGTATGTGGAATAATAGCCTTTTATAGGATGTGGGCCATTACTTTACCTACTTTGGGGGGTCTAGGTAGGGGCTTCAGGGACTCTGTGGATTAGGGGTTTAGATAACTTGGGGTTTAGGGTTTAGGGTGTAGGGATGCTTAGTGTGTTATCAGTACAGGTTCAGGGGTTGGGGCTTAATAGGTTTTCGTTTAAATCCTCGGAGTCATGCGCCGTAGACGAAAGAAGACCTACATACCAAAGTCTGCAGGTCAAGAGTGCTTTCTCCGGGTATTGAAAAGGATGTTAGGGTGAGGCCCAAAACAGCCCTGCTTGGACGATCATGGGACTCCGCTATAGGTTATAACTTCTACAGAGGTAGAAGTATAGTCTACTATATGGGTACATGGAGTCTTAGGGATCAAGGCCGAAGTGGAGACTGAATAGGGGCAGCATGCAGCCTTCGGCATTCCACGCAGTGTGTGGTGTCCGAATATCCACGGATGAAATGTGTACCAAAGGGGAAAAGGAGGGACCCTTAATGGGGACCCCTACCCTATAATGGGCTATATACTGGGTATATACTAGCTCTATTAAGGGTATATACCTAGGGGTCCTTATTAAGGGTCCCTCCTTTTACCCCTGGAGTGTAGAGAACTCAAATCAAGACCTCGAACCCTAAACCCCTAAACCCTGAGCCCTCAACCCAAGAAACTCAAACCCCTAACCCCCCCTACACTCCCGAACCCTAAACCCCTAGCCCCTGAGCCCCTTCAATAACGTCACATTTCGGGTAGAAGTCGGGCTTTTGATCCGAGGCAGCGCGTGTATGTGGTCGACACTGCATCCATCTACGCCCTCGACCAATGAGACTTGAACGAACAGGGTTGACTGGGGATTAGGATAGTTTAGGGGGTTTTAGGGTTTGGGCACTTAAGGTTTTAGGGTCAAGGGTTTAGGTTTTAGGGTGTTTTGGATTTAGGGTTTAGGGTGTGTTTCGAAAGTGAGCGTGATTGTGCTTTCTGGATTCACAGCACGCCCTGAGCCGAATTGGCTCATACTAAGTTACGAAGTTGCTGGGGAGCTAGGGGGGCAAGAATGCCTACTTCTGTGCAGGGGCCCGTATAAAAAATAACAAAAGCAAATACAAGGTACCCTAAGGCTCCTGGACCCTTGCAGTGAGGTCCCAAACCCGAGCCCCCTCAAAAGCCTCAAGCCTCCCCCAGAAGGCCCAAGTCCCTGTTACCCTAAGGCTCAAATAGCCCAGAAGCCTTATATAGTCTGGTCTTTCGGCTCAAAAGCCTTGTGATCAGAGTCCTTGGAGGTTTTGGGTCGCAAAACCAAGTACAAGGTAGTCCCCGGAACAATTCAAGTATGAATCCATGCAGCCATTGGCAAAGCGGCGGTTACGGGTGGAACATTCGGGTCGGAATAGCTGGGAATCATCGTCCATGATCTCGTGTAGATAATTAGGTTCCCCAGTAGTACCCTTTTTGCACTTTTTGTTTTGGGGTTCTCTTGTTGAAACCAACAAGGGCACCCTCATTATGACGGCAGCCTAGATACATGGTCCGCTGTAGCATAGTCGACCCTAAGCCCCTAAACCCCTAAACCCTAAATCCTAATTATAGCAATTCTAGACCCTAAACCCTAAACCCCCAACCCTAAACCCCCAATTTCAGCACAACAGACGCCACAGTTCCCTATGGAACTCGCAAAGTTGAGGCTCGCACATGAGATGTCCGCTGCGACTGCCGGCTTTCGGCCGACAAAAAGAAAAAAGCGGCACCCAAAACTGACCCCCTGACATCTGAAAGCCTTCAGGGTTTAGGGGTTTAGAGTTTAAGCCTGAGGGTCTAGGGGTGTAGGGTTTAGGAGTTAAAGGTTGAGGGTTTAGGGATTAGGTTCAGCGTTTAAGTATATGTATATATATATATATATATATATATATATAGGGTTTAGAGCTCGAAACCTGCCTCAAATTTGTTCCTTAGCCTGCTGGAGGTGTGGAGATCAAGCCTGGAGGTGCCAACTTCTTTCGGAGCAACGACCCTTGGCCGAATTCGGAGGCCGCACAAGGTGGGATGAAGGTAGGTGGGATTAAGGATCCCTTAGTCCTTAATATAAGGACTCTTATTTGGGAATATCCCAACCTACCTTCATCCTACCTTTTGAGGCCTCCGACAAATGTGGCTGTGTGGGCTTTCGGGTTTTGGCGGATTAGGGCTTCGGGTTTAGGATCTTATGCCGATAAGATACCCAAACAGTTTTCTTTAGGGTCATGTAAAACTTCAGGCAAATCCGGTACAGATCCCTAAAGAGAGAGGTGTTAGGGGTTCTCTTACAGGCAGAGTTTCTAGCGTTGTAGATGTAGTAGACCCAGAGGTCTGTGCACCCTTGCAGCATATACTTGGGACCTGAAGTACCTAAACAGGGACTACGTGATGGCCGCTGTATGTGCTATATGAGAGTTTCCGAGATAGGGGACCCTAATCTAGCACCCAAAATAGCAGGATCCTTATTATGAGGACCCCAAAATAAGGTACGCGGCACCCCTCCCCTTTGGGTCTATGGAACCTGAGGGTAATTAATCTACAGCAGTGACAGGTTTAAGCATTACTGTCGCAAAAGCTCAAAGTTCCATGATTTTGGCGTCGGCCTTAGGGCGTAGAGAACCCCAGTAACTACGAGTCAATGCCCCAACCTTTTGAAGCTCGCTGAAATGTGTAAAATTTCTATATGCATACACACACATGTATTTCCAGGAGTAACTGTTATGTTTAGTTTGTTGGTGGAGGTTCAAGGTTCCTTTCGGCGGAGAGCCGCAAAGCTTCTTGATACAAGGCAGTGGAGTGTAGGATTCGGGTCCGCCCTGTTGCGACTGGATGCCAAATCGA
This sequence comes from Symbiodinium sp. CCMP2592, assembly GCA_905221615.1. Taxonomy (NCBI): domain Eukaryota; class Dinophyceae; order Suessiales; family Symbiodiniaceae; genus Symbiodinium; species Symbiodinium sp. CCMP2592. The sequence continues at coordinate 1,106,858 of CAJNDT010001112.1, read as the reverse complement.
ACCTCGCCGGCTCGGGAAATTAGGCCCAAATGGGAGTTTTCGAAATTAGGGGACCCTACTGGTAGTAGGATCCTGATTATAAGGACCCCACAATAAGGTAGCCCTAATTCCGGAAGTTTCCGAAATCCTCTGTCACAAGGCTTCCCTTTCAGGTTGAGGACCCTGGAACCCTCAACCCGAACCCCTGAACCTCTGAATTATACCAGAGGGTCCATATACACTACCATTATGGAATTAGGTCCCCAAAAATCATTATGGGGATGGTCCTTTGGTACCTAATTCCACAAAAGTAGTGTCTATGGACCCTCTGAATTATACCAGTCTATACCCGAAACCACAGCGCATAAAGGCTGAACGCAAAAGCCCCAAACCTCAAGCTCTTGAACATCTCTGAGCCATATGAACCCTAAACCTTAAAACCCCTAAAACCCTAAAACCCCTAAAACCCTGGACCGCACATCCCTAAACCCTGAACCCTAAAACCCCCTAAACCCTGTGGATCCCTCATGGAACCCTTACAGATCCCCTTTAAAAAGGAACCCTAGCCCAAAGGATGGTGGTTGGGCCCAGAAGCCTTATCATATGAGTCCTTAGAGCCTTTGGGTAATGGAACCCTTATAGATCCCCTTTAAAGGAACCCTAGAGATCCCTTTGAAGGAGCCCTAGAGATCCCTTTGAAGGAACCCTAGAGATCCCTATTGAAGGAGCCTTAAAGCGTCTAGGACTTCGCGGTGGATCGGGCGGGCGTCATCCCGGAAGGCGCTCAGTGGCTTGGGCACAGAAGGAATTCGGGTTCGGAGGTTTAGGAGTTCGGGGTTTAGGGGTTTAGGGGTTTTGGGCTTAGGTGTTGAGGGTTTTGGGGTTTAGGAGTTAGGAGGTTTAGGGTTTAGGGTGTAGGGGGTTTTAGAACTTCGAGTTTAGGTTTCGGGTTTTGGGGTTCAGGGTCGACGTAGTGGTTTAGGGGTTTAGTTTAGTTTAGGGTTTAGGGGTTTAGGGGCTGAGGGTTTAGGGGAAAGGGTTTAGGGTTTAGGTAGTTCGAGGTTTAGGGTGTTGGGGTTTAGGGTGAAGGGGGTTTCGGGTTCAGGGTTCGGGGTTTTGGGTGTTGGGGTTTTTGGCTTGAGGCTTTGGGCTTCTGAGCTTAGGGTGTGATGGCTTTCCCAGAGAGCCCAATACCCCTTAATTAAGGAATATACCTTAAATTATAAGGGAATTCATATTATGATTAAAGCTATATTCCTTAATTAAGGGGTATTGGGCTCTCCGGGTATAAGGGTTCAGGAGTTTCAGGCTGGAGCGGGGGAGTCTTCAGGGTTCCAGTGTTCAGGGGTTACAGTCTTGGGCTTTTGGGCTTTTGTGTGTAGGCCTTTAGCTTTAATGCTTTTGGGTTTCAGGGTCTAAGGTCTCAGCCTTCCGACTACCCTCGGTTGCAGAGTCTCCGAACTCAAGAAGCATGAATGCTAACCAAGAGGGGTGTCACTGTAGAGAACAGTTGGCTACTTAAAGGATCGGAGTTTGTAGTAGTTTCTTTTTCTAGGGTTGTATTCAAATAAGCTAACTATACATATACTTATTTGTAACCCAAATAAGGTGTTTACAACCTTACTTACTAAGTCCCATGATCCTTCAAATATTGAATGAGGCTTCCTCAGCTGGGGGCCGGAACTGCTTTGGGTCGCGATGGCGTGCGGTACCCCTACTTGGAGGCGGCTTGGGATTCGGCAGCCTGTACGGAGGTCTGAGTCGCCACTAGTAGTACTAACTTACTAAAGGGCCTTTATATTCTGCTTCATTGGTTTCGGAAAGGTTCTTGCTGGACTGACAGGTGGGTGGCTTTTGATGCGTTTCGAGGTCCACACCTTCGAACCTATAAGGCTCGAAGGATTGACTTCTTTAGTTTTTTTGGCCAGAAGACCACACTATACAGGGCTTTAGGGTTTAAGGGGTTGAGGGGTTTAGGGTCCATAGGGTATGCAAGGCTTTGGGCTCTCTTTCAGCTTAAAGCAAAGAAGTGAACATCGACTCCGCACAACCAGTCACAAACCTTGCAGGTGTTGTACCTGGGCTGCAATGCCTTCGTTTGGCAGTGGCGCACAAAGGAGCCGCTTAGGGGCTGGGTTTATTGAATACGAGCACGATAACATACCTCCCACCCAAACGCATAAACCAACCCTAAAGCCTCATACCCCAACTTACAAGCTCTTAATATACACCCTGTCTGATTACATATCTATTCTTTTTGGTAGATACCCGAGCCCCTCACACCCCCTAAATGACAAGGCCCTATAGTTATAGTCTAGCAGGGTTTAGGGTTTAGGTAGGATTTAGGGTAAATACCCTGGCCCCTCACACCCTAAAAGTAGGGTTTAGGGTTCAGGGCCCTTGTAATTCCTTAGGTACGCTAAACCCTAAACTCTAAACCCTAAATTACACCACCCTAAAAGCACGGTTTAGGGTTCAGGGGCCCTTGTAGTTTCTTCGGTGGACAGGCTTCTGTAGTCTACCCCTGAGCAACCACCAGGCTGATTGCAAGGGCCCCCCTGAACCTCATATGGGAGTTTCCGATAACTCGGGGTAGCTTTCAAGGGATCTGTAAGGGGTTCCTTTCAGGGTTCCTATAAGGGATCTATAGGGTTTAGGGTTTGGTGAGTTTCCGAAAATTAGGAGATGCCTTATTTTGTAGGGGTCCTTACAATAGGGATCCTACTATTTAGGGTACTATATTGTGGTCCCCTATTTTCGGGAACTCCCATATCCTAAACTACAAGGCCACTACTTGGAGGATCATGTGACTTAGTAAGTAAGGTTATAAGTACCTTAATCAGGGTTATAGGTAATTACAAGTATAGTTAGTCTAACAATCCTAGTTACAAAGTCCCATGATCTTTTAAGGATCGTCTTGGCAGGGTTTAGGGTTTAGGGGGCATGGCTCGACAGTCTGAATAGCATTGAGGAGCCGGCTTTTCGCGAGCGAGAAGTGAAGCAGGCGGGCACTGCGATCGGGTTTTGGATTTAGGGTCTTCGGTTTAGGCTTTGGGGTTTAGGGCTTAGGATCTACAGGGTTTAGGGTTCCCAGTTCAGATGTAGGGTCTCCAGTTTAGGTTTTGGGGTTTAGGGTTTTTAGGGGGCAGAGTTTAGGATCTACAGGGCTTAGAGTTTCGGGTTCAGGCTCTTAGTTCCACAAGGACTGCGTTTAGCCGCGATACTACAATGCCCCAGGTCTGGTGTGTATGGTTACACTTGCCCAGGTTGTTTGTTTATGAATAGGACCGTTTTGGGATCCAAGACATAAGTTGGCTCCACTGCTGATGGGACATATCCAGCATCATTAATCTTCAGCATCCTAAATTATGACACGTTAGGTGTATTCCCTGAAGTGAATAGTACCGTAGTTGTGCTGGCAACGGTCCTACAACCCAAAACTCTAGAGCTAATGCTGGCATAGTTCAGACAACCTCCTACAACCCGTCAAAGCCCGATCCAGCCTTATACAAGCCTTATGAAGCTCTTCGTCATGGTCTTGGCTTTCTGGGTTCTGGCTTTCCTAAGCCCTAAACCCTGAACTCTCGGGGCAAAAAGCCTTTTGATGATTCTTTAGAGGCCAGGAAATTGGCAAACCATTATGACACAGGCCGGCGCAGAAACTACCTGGACCCCCAAAAGTAAGTAAAATAATGGCCCAGAACCTATAAAAGGCTATTATTCTACATACTTTTGGGGTCCAGGTAGGGGGGTAACCCCTAAACCCTAAACCCCTAAACCCTAAACCTAGCCCCTTTGCCTCGCTTACCGTTCAGAAGGACACGAGCAGAGCGAGGAAGAGCCGACAAGGGCGGTTTAAGGTTTAGGGTTTAGGGTTTAGGGGTTTAGGGTTTAGGGGTTTAGGGCGCGGACAAATTGGTCATCATCGACTACGGAAATTTCAGCAAGAATGTTGCAGTCCGTGTCAAACAGAACGGTTTGCGGTGAGACTTGCTGGAGGTTGCTGCACGAAAGCTCGGGGAACACGAATTTCTCACCGTTGGGGATGAGACAGGTTCTTTCTCCTTCCGTCTGTTGAGGGGCATATGGAAGGCGGACGCTTGGACTTGAAGGGGAACGCTGAGATGAGCGAATACCGCGTGATGACTGATGAGGAAACTCTGGTATTGGAAGGCAGAAGTCAGCACCCTTACTCTGGATGCCGTACAGAACCATATGTTCGACTTGGGGGGTAGGGAAGCATGAACCCTATAATCCTACCATAATGGAAAAGCTTCAGTTGCCTTGTTTGGGCTAGGGCACTCGCCTTGATGGTCTCAACACCAAAACAGCGATTGAACCCTACTGTCTGGGTACTAGGACCCTCTGAGTCAGCCTCTAAGTTCAACGGTGGGCCTAGCACCTGCTCGCAGCGCGAGGCCCTTGGAAGACGGCTCAGCCAGGAGGCAGCTTGGTCTGTTATAAGGTTTACCCAGTCTCCACTGTACCAGGACACCCCAATGGCCCTTTAAGGGAGCCATTTACGGTCCTCAATAGTGTTTAGGATATATTAGAGGGTAGTTGGGGTGGTCTAAGTCGTTTCCTGTTCGCGGTTACCTTACAGGATCGTTAATATATACTACAATGAGACTATAGGTAGGGCTTTAGTCGGGTTGATAGAAGTCATGCGTTTTTTTCGGATTTGAGGTCCATGCCGTGAGCTGTCTGTGCTGTGCGACTTATGCAGCGGCATGCTGGCCAAATCCATCCCTACGGCTCATCAACCCTAAGCCCTATAGATCCCTTAAAGGAACCCCTATAAAGGTACCCTTATAGATCCCTTTAAAAGGAACCCCAGGACTTTGTCCATCAACAGTATGAGGAGGACCTGCTGGAGACAGGTTCATTGGGACCGGATCCGACAGTGTCGGCTCAAGCAAAGTACTTGGAGGATCATGGGACTTGGTAAGTAAGGTTATAAGTACTTTAATTCGGTTTATGAGTAGTTATAAGTTATAAGTACAGTTACTCTGATTTTAACATTGGCGTACTTGGAGGATCATGAGACTTAGTAAGTAAGGTTAGAAGCACCTTAATTAGGGTTATAATTAGGGCTCCTTAAAAGGGATCTAGAGGGTTCCTTAAAGGGATCTATGGGGTTTAGGGTTTAGGGCTTACTTGGAGGATCATGGGACTTAGTAAGTAAGGTTAGAAGCACCTTGATTAGGGTTATAAGTAGTTACAAGTATAGTTACTCTAATTATAACCCTAGGTACTCAGTCCCATGATCCTTTAAGTGTAGACTCCCGCTTGGATGAACCGCCCTGGCGGGAGTAAAGGACCCGGTCGACACGGCAAAGACTCAGGAGGGAGAAGTCCCTGAACCGCAATTATAACCCTAAACCCTTCAAAGGGTTCCTATAAGGATTACTATAAGGGTACTCTAAGGGATCTATAAGGGTACTATAAGGGGTTCTATAATGTATCAGGCCAAAAGGGGTTTTAACCTATGGGGGTTTAGTAGAGATCAGGGTTCCCATAATCGGGTTCATATTAAGGAATCCCTACCCCAAGAATCTTAACCCCCCCTTTTGGCCTCCCATCAAATTAATCCGCAAATACCACTTTGGATGCCGCTAATGGCGTGAGCGCTCCCGCCACCACTGCAAGGAGGCTTCAAGGGTTCGCTGCGAACCGTCACGCGTGTACCGTCTCTCCCGACACTCGCTTCCTTGAGTGTGGTCTTCTTCAGGGGAAGCTTTGGAGACTGCGAGGTGCTTGTGTTTCTGCCCGCATCCTGCGCAAGCTCGTGAGGGTATTAAGGCATGTGTAACCCTAAACCCTTAAACTCAAGCCCTATAACCCTTACAAGGAGCCCTTAGAATGGGACCAACCCTAACCCTTAAAGGAACCCTAAAAAGGGGTCCCGGGCTAAAGGAGTCACTCAAAGCTCAGCATAGCACGTACGACAAAAACCGCTAAGCCCCTACGTGGAGGATCATGGGGACTTAGTAAGTAAGGATATAAGTACCTCAAAAAGGGTTACAAGTGGTTGTAGGTATAGTCAGTCTAATTCTAACCCTAGTTACTATGTCCCATGATCCTCTATGTAAGCCCGTATACACCTGAACCCCTAAACCCCAAAGGCCTAAAGCTTAAACCCCGAAGAACCTACACCCCTAAAGTCTAAAGCTCACAAGGCTAAAGACAGCCCCCCGCCCCCAACATCGCACGTATGGGAGTTTCCGAAAATAAGGGACCCTACTGTAGTACCCGAAGTGGTAGGATCCTCCTTATCAGGACTCCAAAATAAGGTCCCCCTAGATAGGCCCTTACAGGAACCCTTATAGATCCCTTTAAAGGTATCCCCTTCTTTTCGGAAACTCCTATACTCGCCTGACAATCTCACGCACATGAGTCTGGGTTCTTGCTAAGGCGTTTAATTTAAGTTGCCTAATCAGGATCTTTGTAAGGGATCTATAAGGTTTTTTTGTAGGGATCCATACGGGTTCCTTTAAGGGATCTAGAAGGGTTCTTTCAAGGGGTCTATATGGGTTTATTTAAGGGTATGGGTTGAAGGTGTAAGTTACCATAATAAAGGTATTGAAGTACTGTGGCTTCTTGATTATGGTAACTGAAATTCAAACCCTCAATAGGAACCCAGGAGCGAGTGGAGCCATACGGTTGCCCTAAAGATCCCTTAAAGGGCTCCGTAAAGGGATGCGTGAGGGTTCTATAAGGGTGATCCTAGAAATACACAAGGAGCCAGCGATCAAGATCCCTAAAGGGTTCTTTAAAGGCATCTGTAAGGGGTTTAGGGTTTCGGGTTGACTTGGGATCTAATTGGGCCTAAAGATCCATGTGCCCGTATGGATTATTCCTCAGTTGAATGCAAATGGCTGTTCTCTAAATTTGGGGTCCGTTTCCCAAGCTAGTACGGCACCCTTATAAACAGGACCCTAAACGGGACCCTGATTTGGAGAACTACCAAATGGAATCCCTAAACCCTAACCCCTAAACCCCTACAACCCTAAACCCTAAACCGTGGCTCTAAATGGAATTGGCTTCTGCTCTTGTTTCGGGTCTCTGGGCGAGGTCGAAGTGGCCGACGTGCAGTTCCCACGGCCCACGCCTCTGTCACCTGGACCACATTTAACCCTATCCTCCAAAGGACCATGAAAATCAGGATCCTACTATTCAGGGAACTATTATTGGGGTCCCCTATTTTTTGGAGTCTCCCATATAGCTAGGGCCCCTAGACCCCTCAAGGCCAATTATAAGGTCCTTGGTAGCATAGGGTTACGGGACCAACAAAATCCTCTGCTATCTCATTGCCATGGCCCTCCGCCTACTCATTTGATGTGGGACTCGCTTGCGATGGCTTCCTCCCAACCAGGACAACTGCTCGAGTACTCAGCGGCGAGCTTCCTTGGGGAATGATTGGCGGCAACATTGACGTACTTAAGGATCATGGGACTTAGTAATAGGGTTATAATTAGAGCAGCTATACACCTATAACTACTTATAACCGTAATTAAGGTACTCATAACCTTAGTAAGTCCCATGATCCTCCAAGAGAGCCAATGGGCAGACCCAGCGAGTTTGCCCCAGCCATGCCTTATATGGGTCCTCGTGGAACGAGTGGCTGGAGACAGCCCTTACTGGGAAGGGGTGTTGCATGTTCGGATTCCGCGAACAGGACATTGTCCAGATCGAAGAACTTCGAGTGCCAAAACCCACTTTTTGGTAGGTTCTTATTATTGACCCTAACACGGACTGTACAGGGACCCGACAAACAGTTGGTTTTGGTCGGTTAGGGTAGGGTTCTACATGCCACACACCTGGGGGCATGTATCGCTTAGTACTTCAACCGAATATGCCAAAATCGCATAGGCCGCTAGGCGCCAAGCCCCACTACTCGCAGAATCATTGCCTCACCTAACTTCCTCTTTGCATACCTAGAATTTTATTCGGAAACTCAATGAACTGCCGTAACCCTGGGTGTGCAAGCACGAGGTATCGGATTGAAGGTTATGGCTTATTTGGAGAACAGTATGTATTAGAAACAATGTTCACGTCTAGCCCCTCCAGGATTAAACGCAACTGTCAGTAATACATCCCCCCCAGGTCCCTTAAAGCAGATGGTAGGATCCAGTCCTCCCTGAGGTTCAATGTACTTATATAGAGGGCTGAAAGCTGCGCCTATATAGGCACGTAGAGGCATAAGTTTAAGTTTGCACAGTATATAAGTGCATGGAGTTGTTAGGGTCGCGGGTTGACCATGGTTCGGCCCAATATCAGATTGTCCTTTCAATACCCCGATTGCGGCTGTCTTATTGACCCCAAAATTCCGAAGGATCCAAGAAGTGTGTGGACGGGCTCAGGATATTGCAGCCTTGTACCTGCGGGAGGGTAATATGCTTATGATGCTTTTGGACCCTTGGGGTAACGTCGCTGTTCAAACATTTGCGCATATAGTAGGTACTTAGGCTTAGGCCTTAAAGAGCTACCTTAAGGCCGAAGTACCTGCTATATGGGTACGTGGAGGCTTTGGGAAAGCAGCTCCAGCCAGCCATTCTCTAGCCGGGCCAACAGCCAGCCAGCTCAGGCCAGATTACATGGTGTGCTCGGTAACCTCCCAGGCCTAAGCGACTTCATTCTACACGGCTTAACGGCCTCCTCGAAGACTCGCTCGAACCCATTTCTGCTTCTGAATGCTGTGTAAATAAGGACCCCATTCGACAACTTATGCAATATTAGCGTTTGTTAAAAATGCCAAAACAGATAGGTTCTGGCAGTTTACCCTATCCCTCCAAAGACCTCATAGTTAGGGCCCTATGCTCTAGGCCGCTCTATCCCTGAATCCCTGAACCGGAGAAACCCTCAAACAAACCGCAAACCCTAACACCCTGAATCATAGAACGCTAAAGTTGCATCACACTACAGTAATTCAAAATTCCTAAACCCTACAGTGGCCCTAATTCAACGCTATGAGGTCGCCCTCTGCCGCCTTGGTCGTCTTAAAGATGCCCCGTCCGGCTGAAGCGAAGGACCCCGGGCCGCCCATGAGGGTTCCCTTAAGTTTCTTTAAGGCTTAGGGTTTTAGGGTTTTAGGGTTTAGGTTTTAGGGTTTTAGGGTTTAGGGTTTAGGGTTCAGGGTTTTAGGGTTTAGGGTTTAGGGTTTTAGGGTTTAGGTTTTAGGGTTTTAGGGTTTAGGGTGTAGGGTTTAGGGTTTTAGGGTTTAGGGTTTTAGGGTTTAGGGTTTAGGGCCGCCTGAGGGTTCCCTTAACTTTTTTTAAGGCTTACCCAGAGGCTCCTCATATACTACCAGTATGGTATTCGGTTCCGAAAAGCCATCTGTATGTGAGGAGCCTTTAGGTTATGTAAATGGATAGGTGCCTATTCTAGTTTAGACAAATACGGCACCCTCAGGATTGATGTTGCCAACTATTCCCAAAGATAGCCAATGGGAGAGTTTGCAACTTCCTAGCCTTAACTGTTTGGTCCATCTCAGGACCCTTGAGCTTGTTTTGGGGTCCGGGCATTGAAGAAGATAGAAACGGGTCCAGTAGGCTTCTATACAGGGTCTGGAGTTTAGGGCCTAATGTTTCGAGGGTTAGGGATGTATAGGGTCCGGGCTCCAAGTTTGTGTCTCTTTGTACAGGGTGATTGGTGTCGTTTGCCGGATTGGCAACATTCCGTCAGACTTGATTTGAAGCCTACTTGATTAAGCTTTTCAGGGACCCTTGCTGACCTCTGGCCCTAACCCCGAAACCCCAAATCCTATACCATAATATAGTGGCTTGACATATTCCCAATCCTATTTTGGGGGGCGTTCCTTGTGATAGTAATATATACCCCCAAACGCTATTCTAATTTTTAAGGCCCCTACATCATCGAAGCCTACTATAGATCCCTTATAGAGCCCTTTAAGGAACCCTTCAAAGGGAAACCTCTTTGCCATAATTCGACAGGAAGAAAGGGACCTACATTGCCGTGAGCCAACACCCGCTAGGACTCACGAAGCCCTGGTCCGAAGTATTTCCAGGAGCCCTACTTAAAGGATCATGGGACTTAGTAACTTTAGGGCTCCTTCAAAGGGGATCTATAGGGGTTCCTTAAAAGGATGTATGGGGTTTAGGGTTTAGGGCTTACTTAAAGGATCATGGGACTTAGTAACTGGGGTTCTAATTAGGGTAACTATACTTATAACTACTTATAACCCCAATTAAGGTACTTATAACCTTACTTACTAAGTCCCATGATCCTCCAAGTAGTTCAGCAATGATACTATTACACTTTCGGGGCCCATATGGGTGGTTGTCAAAATTAGGGTCCCTTTTTGGGTCCTTATTATAATACGGCACCTAATATTACCCAAAAAGGGACCATATACCTACTAATGTCTAGTAATTATAGTATTACACTTTCGGGGCCCATATACCTATACCCTAAACCAAGGGATCCTTGTTAAAGGATTCCTTAAAGGGATCTATAGGGTTTAGGGCTTAGGGTCTACTAAGTCAGCCCTAAACCCTGTGTTTAGCGACTTCAGCGCGAAATGTCATGTAGGAACCTGATTTAGAACCTTGGGCCTTTATTAGGGCTCCGTTTGTGAATCCTACTATTTTGGGGTTATAGGCCCAGGGTTTCTTAATCATGTTCCTACATTAAGTACCCGCTTGGACCCCTCGGGATTCCCTCAGCCATAAGCCCTAAAACTGATCCGAAGTACGGTTGATGATATAAATCCTGCATGACCCATAATATAAGGCATAAGGAATATACCATAATTCCCATAGTTTAGGGACCTTAATAGGAACCCCTAAACCCTAAACCCCTAAACCCCTAAACCCTAAACCTAATCCGAAGTCTTTCCAGGAGCCCGACCAGCGGGAGACGATGATCGTCGTGGTCTGGCAGGGGACGGAGTTCGACAAGCGACCGCTGGACATTAAACCCTAAACAGTAACCCTAAAGCCCTAAAACCCTGCCCTAAACAGTAATCCCATCCCTTAACCCAAAACGTAACCCTACCTGGACCCCAAAAGCATGTAGAATAATAGCCTTTTATAGGTTTTGGACCATTATTTTAGTTACTTTTGGGGGTTTAAGTAGACCCTAAAACCCTAAAACCCTCCCCTCAACAGTAATCCTTGAACCCTGAACCCTAAAACCCTGAACACGAATCCCTAGAGCCTAAACCATAGGGTTTAGACACCTGGGCTCAGCTGTTCTCGGCTTTCGGGTTGAAGGCGCATACCGGGTTTGAATTTGCCACCCTTTCGCCCGCACTCTGGATACTATATCATATAACACCAGAAGCGCTCAAACTCGTTTCTGTGAGGCCTTGGTTCTTCGTGTGCCTAGAAGCCCCACTAGCTATACCGTATACCTGAATGAAGGGGTCGGCCTCGGGTCATGTTTTTTTAGCAGAAAAGTGAAGGTATACACATTAAACCATACGTGGTGCCAGGACCACAGAAGCATGTAGGATGATCGCCTCTTACAGGTGTTGGGCCATTTTACCTACTTTGGGGTCGGTTAGGTAAAGCTCCCCTTATAGATCCCTTTACGGAACCCTTCAAGGATCCTTGGGTGGGGGATTTTGGAGCATTGAGACAGGCTGAAGGCCCAAGATAGAGGCCTTAACAGTTACAATAGGGTTTTTGGGAATATAGTACATAGTTGGTTTTATTTGGGGTACCTAGCAGGCCCTAGTTTACCTTGAGACCCGACGCATTTTTCGGGTGTTCATTCACACGGGTGTCTTTTGTTTAGTGTTTTGGTGGGATCCTACTATTGGTTTACGGCGCACCTTGTCTGCTAAAGCTTCTGTATTTTGGGCCTATAGACCATGTGAGGCTTTGGGATTTGATTGAATACAGACTCGGAATCCCGGAAAGGGCTTAGGGCGTTGTAGGGTTGGGTTTGGAGTTTGGTTTTGGTGTTGGTTTGGGGTTTTGTTTTGGGTTGTGTGCCTTCGTTGGCAGGACCTGTTCACAGACCTGGCCGCAGCTCCTGTTCGTGCACAGACACTTGGGTCTGGCACTGGATTCGCGGATTGGATTTGTAATTCTCGGAAAACCCTCAACTGGAAATTAGACCCCCGAAAAAAAAGCCTAATAGCCTAGATCTTACTATCAGCCCCAGGGTAAATACCCGACATTGGGCGGGACGGAAAAGTCTGTAGACATCCTCGGCATCAGGCCATAAAGCTAAGTCCTTAGAGCCCGTACTTGGAGGATCGTGGGGCTTTGTCAGCAAGGTCATGTGTTATAAGTCCCTGACTTGGGGCTTTAAGTAATCATAAGTATAATTACCTCAATAAAAAACTTAGTTAGTAAGTTTCAGGATCCTTTAAGTAGGCCCGCTGTTCAGGATGCAGGAGTTGGAGTTGGGTTTCGGGCCGTTGTGTGACATCTTGAGCCTCGGACCCTGAACCGTAAACCCAAACCCTAAAATATAAACCCTCGTCACCCGAACCCAGAGGGTCCATATACACACTACCGTTATGGAATTTGGTCCCCAAAACCATAAAAGGGATGGTCTTTTAGGACCTATGTAATTCCACTGAATGCTAGTAAAAATGGACACTCAACCCTAAACTGTTTAGGGTTTAGGGTTTAGATCTCAACCCTAAACCCTAAACCCTTCTGGGGAAGTCTCCTCCCTGACCCTTGCAGTCAGATTCCAAGCCGGAAGGCCCCCCAAAGCCAGAACTCAGAGCCGGGATGATACGGTGGATGATATGAACCCTGGGGTTCCTCTAAAGGGATCTATCAGGGGTACCTTGAAGGGGCTCCTTTAAGGGATCTATAAGGTTTAGGGTTTAGGGTTGATGATATATAAATCCGGCAATTCCCATTATAAGGAATATACTATAACTCCCATAGCCTAGGGTCCTTAAGGTCATGCAGAATTTATGTTTTATATCATCAACCGTATTTCAGGTTCAGGAGGCCGCCGGCGTCTTGCGTGTCACCTGGAGCAACCAACACCCATTCCTACGGTTGATGATATAAATCTTGCATTACCCATAATAAGGAATATACCATAATTCCCATAGTTTAGGGCCCTTAAGGTAATGCAGGATTTATATCATCAACCGTAGGTCTTGGTAGGTTCGTTTTATAAACTCAAAGATAGAACTTATGGGGGCTCTACGAACTAATCGGTTCTGGTGGTCTCGTATCCTATCATTCATAACCCAATTGGGTCCGAAGTACTGATTCAGTGGAATGCAGGGGTTCTAGAGTAGGGGTTACAATAATGATAGGAGAAGGTACCCCTCATAACTACAGTGCCCATAGGAACATAAGGGTATTTCCAGCCATGGTTTGGGTTTGGGGTTTAGGGGTTACGGGTTATGGGTTTAGGGCGACAGTTCCCAGCCCTAACCCTACACCTTGAACCCTACACCCTATACCCTGTACTCCTCCGGACTTGGGAGCTTCCTTAAAGGGGATTGTATTGCATGTATACGGGCTTCGGGTTGAAAGCATCAAGGGGCGTGGCAAGTCAGGCCCCATTATGAGTGTACCTCTAATCACAAGCCTAGATACTAAGTCCGCCGGAAGTGGTCGCCACACCCTACCTTACCAGCTGAATGAGTGCACTGTACACTTCGGAGGGATGGTAGAATCCCCTAAACTCTGGGAGCTTCTGAACCCAGCAACTACAGTAAGCTACCCAGAACTCGACATGTAACCTACCTTCTGAGAGTGCAAGCTCTCTAGCCAGGCCAAGCCGAGGATGCACTTGACGTACATCTTCGGGTAGTTGTAGCGCGGCCCGTCGCCATGGCTTCGCACGGGACATTAACAATACACGTAGCCGAGCACCCCAGCGACCTGTGTGTTGCTTTGCTGGATGGTCTGCCCAACTGGGTTAAGGCAGCGCCCATGCTGTTTTGGGGGATTCAGCCCGTAAGGCTCGGTCCGCCGGGATTGAAGCGGGATCTTGGGCGTGCTTTGGGCATCGCCCCCGTATTTCTGCAGCTGCAGGACAATGGACGCGATGTTGGCGAAGCGGTGGGTTGCCCTCCCTTTTTGCATGTGCACTTCGTGCAGCCAGCGCTGACTGGGCTTGGGCTGCTCCATCTACTATAGAAGCCGGAGCAAACCTGGATAGTATTCCTTAGGTTCCCTAAGATACCTGTAGTGCAAAATAGCCCCAAAATCAAGGCCCCTGCATCATGCATGTCATCATAGTCGCAGACCGCAAAACAACTGGGCCCATATCCCGAGCCCACAGCTTCGAGCTTAGGGTTGTGGCTTTGGGGTCCGCTAGACCTGGGCCGCACTTGAAGATTAGTCCCGCGCCCTACTTGGAGGATCAATGGACTTAGCAAGTAAGTTTTTATCGAAGTACCTGAATCGGGGGTATAAGTAGTTATATAGCTACCTTAATTACTACTTCTAGCCCTGGTTAGTTACTATGTCCCCCGGTCCTTTAAGTAATTCAGGATGTGGCACGACTCACTTCCTGGTGTTTGGGCTCACTCTGGAATCTACGCCAAGGCGCGTTAAGGTTAGGGTGTTACGATTTAGGTATGGTGTCGGGCTTATTATAACGGGAGTTCCCTGAACCCTAAACCCTAAAGGCAAGAGGCAAAAAGGCCCCAATGAGAATCTCAGCCCTGACATCTTTGCGTACATCCCCTGAGCTGTGGAGCGGGACACCATAAACGCTTCTGGGTGTGGTATTGCAATCCCCTCGTATACTGGACGAGTGAGTCCCACAACTACCCTCTAGCTTAAGAAGGGGCCCCCCACCCCTGTAATAGTGGTATGACAGAAATATAATGGGGCCTACTCTAATCCTTATAGTCACTATTACAGGGTGGGGGCCCCTTCTACCCTCTAGCTTTCTGGGAGTTAGGATATAGACCCTCTCAATAAGGCCCCTTTTAAGAGAGCCAGAAGTAGGGTTCAGAAGGGGTACCCTTTAAGGGGCCCTCTAGCTTGCATTGTGGCAATGAGAAGACACCCTCCAAGCTTCGGATCCCTGATCGTCGCGGTTAGGCCAGGCCCGTCTTGGAGGGTTTAGGGGCTTTTGGGTATTGAGGATTTGGGGGTTAGGTTTTAGGGTTTAGGGTTTAGGGGCTTTTGGGTATTGAGGATTTGGGTTACCAAGCATGATGTGCAATCCCTCCTACAGCTTCCTCTACATGGGAGTTTCCGAAAACCCTAGCACCCTAAATAGCAGGATCCTTATTATACGGACCCTAGATAAGGTACCCCCTGCTTTCGGAAACTCCTACATGGGTAGGGTACCTTTTTGGGTACCCTAAATATTAGGTTCCGTACTATAGTGAGGACCCAAAAAGGGACCCTAATTTTGACAACCACCCTTATAGATCCCTTTAAAGGAACCCTAAGACCCTTTATAGATCCCTTTAAAGGAGCCCTTAGACCCTTATAGATCCCTTTAAAGGGACCCTAGCTTTGACAACCACCCAACATGAGCAAAGATCCTGGAACAATCAGTTCAGCTCCCCCAGGCGCTAGAGCCGAGATGGGATGGAGGGATGTTTAGGGTTTAGGGTTTAGGGTTTAGGGTTTAGGGGGCCGGGCCTTAGAGCTGCCCAAAGGGTCCTATGTACCGATATAGTAGAATGTAGGGTTTCCATATTAGGAATTACTATTATGATCCAGGGAAGTAACCACCATAACGGTACATAGGACCCTTTGGGCTAAACACCTAACCCTAAGGCTCTAAGGACTCATATGATAAGGCTTCTCGGCCCAAAGACCATTATATTTTAGGCTTTTTGGCTATTTTGAGCCTTAGGGTAAGAGTCCATGGTACTCTTTAAGGGTTCCTTTAAGGGTTAAGGCTCAGAGTTCTTAGGGACTACATGAGTACATGGGCCCTTACAAAACCGTAGACTCGACATTGTAATCACCGTAAACCCTACGCCGTGAAGCCAAGCAAGCAGGTTCAGAGCGACGTCCTGCAACACGAGGAGTCCCTCAAAGGGAAAGTCTCCGAGGCACTTAACGTAGGGGTCTGAAGATTTACGATACTGCAGTATCCGTTCTCCCCCATACTTATATAGCTAGTAGAACATACCCCGACACTTCTACACGAGCTTACTCATGCCCTTGAACCACAACCCGGTCCATTGCTGTGTGCTTCTTGCTATTGGCTATGAAAGTATTCAAATGCACGGTGCACTAAAACCTTACTCGGTCAGCCCCAAACCTCCCCCCCTACGGTAGAAACCTTAATAAATCGCCATATTAATTCTTAGGGTTCCTTGTTGTCAGTATAGTATAAGATACCCCCAAACCCTCTTGGATTTGTTTAAGGCCCCTTTGGCAAGCTGTTTTTTGCTGTTACTGCAGGCTTGTCTACTCTTGGTCATGACTGGGGCATGAGAGGGTAGCTACTCTCGCTTTAAGGAGCCTGCTTCGCGACATCGAAGCGTTATGGGCTTAGGGTTCAGGGTTTAGGGGTAGTTTGGACCCTGGTTTTCGCAGGACGTTCAATGAAGCGCTGGTGTGATTCACAAAGGTCGTAAGGTCCCAGACTGGCATGGTCAAAGTTTTCCCGGGCTTTAGGGCTTACCCCAAGGGTCCAAGTACCGAATAACCATATACTCTCACAAGTAGCAACCTACATGGCCACTATCCGAAACCTGAGTACCTAACATTATTAATTGGGTCCTTTGGACCCGTATAGGGCCAGGTAACCCTGACTCCCAAACCGCCTCAGGTTTCGTGTTTGTTGTCTTGGGCATCCCGAAGCTCGAGGATGGGCATCCGAAGCCGCAGCAACCAACATCCCACATGGGTGGTTGTCAAATTTATGGTCCCTGTTTGGGTCCTGGTTCTTGTGCGGCACCTAATATTTAGGGTACCCCCTAAAGGGACCATAGTTTTATCAACCACCCACAGCCCTCACCCAGAAGCTCAGAACCCCGAGCCATCCTAAACCCGAAAAGCCCCCAACAGCAGCCCCAGCAGCCCTTGAAACCCTAAACCCTACTTGAAGGATCATGGGACTTAGTAACTGGGGTTATAATTAGGGTAACTATACTTATAACTACTTATAACCCCAGTTAAGGTACTTATAACCTTACGTACTAAGTCCCATGATCCTCCAAGTATAAGCCCTACACCCTAAGTTCGTTCAGTTCAGATAGGAGCATTTAAGAGGATCAGGGAGTTGGTGAGGACGGTTATATAGAAACTTCTTTAAAGCCCCTCACCCGTTGAGACTCAAACCCGAAAGCTTTGTCAGCACTGACAGCCAGGCGCTCTCGCAGACATCTGGTCGCTGCCACATCCTCTTCACTGGCCACTCCTTGGGAGGCCGGGCCTTGAAGCCAGGAGAACTCTGCTTGGAGCTTCATGGGTAGGTATACGGGTTCCTTTAAGGGCCCCCTTTAAGGGGATCTATATGGATTCTATAGGGGTATATAGGTTTTAGGGCCTACTTGGAGGTTCATGGGTAGTTGCAAGTGGAGCTATAAGTCCCCTGATATGGGTTATAATGATGATTACGTACTTATAACCCACTTATAGCTACTCATGAACCTCCAAGTGGTACGTTCCTTTCTATTTGCAATGGCGGATCCTGTCCTTCGGCAGTCGAGTTTCCTATCATTTCCATGCGGCTGTCGTCAACGATTTTACGCCAAGTCCTCATCGTCAAGCAAAAGTCCGGGATCGATGGCCTTCAAGCTTTCGAAACCCGCACCGCTGCATGTGAACCATGCTGATCACGCGCACGCAACCCCAGCAGCAACAGCACCAGCACCCAGCACCATCAGCATCATCAACATCATCATCATAGTACTCTTCATTTTAAACTTCTTCTGCATCATCATTGTCATCCCTTTCATCTCGGACACCGGCATCGTTGGTGGCGCACCCTGGAGGTGATGATCATCCACTTGCGTCATGGGTACCCAGTGAGCCCAATACGGAGTCCATCCCATTCCGCAGGGGAATATGACTCCTAAGTCATCACATTTTGTACTGTATGCCCCCTAATTATAGGTACCACATGGTCGTTTTTGTGATTAATGCGCATTGGGCTTTTGTGCTATTTCTTGGGAGTCAAGTTTTGGATTCAGGGTCAAGGGCTTCCGGCTTAGGGTCCCGAAGGGTCCGAAGTACCCATATAGTAGAATGCAGGGTTTCTATATATTAGGAATTACTATTATGACTTGGGGAAATATTCCCCAAAACAGTACCTAGGACTCTTTGGCGGTCTAGAACCTGGGGCTTAGGGTGTCTATCTCTTTGCGTGGCCCTACTCCGTGAAGACTTGGTAAGCCCGATGACTTCAGAACCCTGATCCCTAAGCCATGTAAGTTGCAAGCATCTCCGAAGACCGCGGTGAGGGATAATGGCAGATCTGCGTTTGAGGCCTTGTTTTGACTGTACTGCAATAGTCCCTACAATCTTATTCAGGTTGTTCAGCTCCCTTCGTTTGAGGCGGTGCGGCGCTGATCGCCCACCTATGCTTTCTCGTGCGATGGCAGGAGCTTCCGAGATTTCCTCAGCCTTTCACCTAAGTTCAGACGGGATTGGGAGCGTTTAGTGTATGTGTGTGTATGTATGTATGTATACATATACATATACATATATATATATATATATATATATGTGGTTGCGGCTTTCTTAAACTGGGTAATCGCTGTTCTGAGTTGCCTAGCTATTGTCGGTACTTTAGACCTACATGCAGTCCTACAGTAGTGGTAGCCACCTTAAACACGAAACCCTTGAACCCTAAGTTTTTGCTTCATGTCGTCATAGGGACCCGTGGGGGGTAAGAAGTAAGAAGGAGGGGGGTGGGGTACTATACTTCCTGAAACAGGCCATGTTGGACCCTTATCAAGCCCTTATTAGGGCCATGAAGGCCTCACAACCCCCTCCCCTCCTGAACCCTAAACCATAAACCCTAAACCCTACACGTTTGGGGGTCCCTTAGTATAATAAGTATAATATACCATGCTTACATCAGATACCAGCACGAATGTCTACCCGAAGCAAGGATTTGCTACAGTTGATTTGGAAGGCAATGTCAGCACGGGAGGAGTGCTCCCTGGGGTTCATAGTCGAGCCTTCTATAAGTTCCAAGGGCAAAAGGAGGGACCCTTAATAAGGACCCCCAGATATATACCGTATATATATATATATATATATATATACCCTGAATATAGCTATTATATACCCATGATATAGCCCATTTGGGTCCCCATGAAGGGTCCCTCCTTTTCCCCTTTGATAAGTCCTTCAGTCACCCGCTGGGCTTCCCAGGATTCCCTCCCTCAGTTCCTTTGACAGTTTTGAGGGCTCCTTTTAAAGGGGTCTAGAAGGGGTACTAGAAGGGGGATTATGGGGGGGTTTAGTATAAGGGCCTTAATAATCAGAATAGGGTTTTGGTGGTTCCTTCCTCCTGAGTTCAGTACTCAGGGTCGAAAGCGAAGCCCGACCCCAAACCTTGTCGCTGTCTTTGCATGGGTGGTTCTCAAAATTATGGTCTCTTTTTGGGTGCCCTAAATATGAGGTGCCCTACTATATTCGGGAGCCAAAAAGAGACCATAAATTTGACAACCACCCACAAAGATAACTCTACATGGGTGGCTCAGTAGTACTTGTCTACCCATTCAGTTTGAAGGGTCTCCCTTTAAGACTGAGCAGGGCTGCCCTCATAATTGGGCCAGCTTATACTTCGAAGCACCTAGGATCAATCAGATTTTTCATCCCTGCCCTAAGGCTCCAAACAGGGTCTTGGGCCTTCTGGGGGAGGGTTTCGGCTTTGGGAGCTAGGGTTTGGGATTTCACGACAAGGGTCCCGGAGCCTTAGGGTGGTCACTTCTACTGGAGCCCTCGCGGAATCCCGGTACTTAAAGGATCATGGGACGTACTGTTGATGGACAAAATCCTGCATGACCCTAAGGACTCTAAGCATTATGGTATATTCCTTATTCTGGGTAATGCAGGATTTTGGCCATCAGCAGTAGTAGCTAGGGTTATAATTATTGTAGCTATACTTATAACTACTTATAGCCCCAATTAAGGCACTTATAACCTTACTTACTAAGTCCCATGATCCTCCAAGTAGGTACAGCAACCCTCAGATGACCTCTTAAGCACCAAAATGTCCTTGCACACCGCTGCTTCCTAAATTCAAAATGGCAAAAGCTAGATCCTAGGGCTCCTGGACCCTTGCAGTGAGATCCCAAACCCTAGCCCCTAAAACCGAAGCCCTCCCACAGACAGCCCAAGACCCTCTTAGGCCCTTATAAACCCGAAACTATTTGGGTAATTGTCAAAATTAGGGTCCCTTTTTAGCTCATTATTATAACACGGCACCTATTATTTAGGGTACCCAAAAAGGGACCCCAATTCTGACAACCGTTCATCTATAAACACTCGGAAGGACTGGCTCCAGCGGGAACCGCGGCTAACGCTGGAGAGCACCACGTTCGCCGCGCCAATGGCGACTGGGAGTTTGTTTTGTTTTAGGGGTCCTTACAGTAAGGATCCTACTATTTAGGGTACGATATTAGGGTCCCCAATTTTCGGAAACTCCCAAATAGCCGAAAGTAGGTACCATGCATATAGACTTTAGACCCCGAAGTAGGTACTTTTTGTATACTTGGAGTTTTTGGGTGAGGGAATTAGTGCCGAAAAGGGGCGTTTAGGTTTTAGGCTGCATAGGGTTTTGGGTTTAGGATTTGGGTTTGAGGGTATAGGATTAAGGCTTGGAGTTCCGGAATTCTGTAGATATAAGAGTTTATAAGGACGACCCTGAAGCAAGGTTTGGCGGCTGGGGGAGGTTCATGGGTAGTTATAAGTTGAGGTATAAGTTCTCTAATATTATAGGCTATACTCAAGTTACCTACTTATAGCCTCACTTCTACCTGCCCCTGAACCTCCAAATGGGGTTCAGATTCTGTTGCGAGGGCGGTTAGGGTTTGGGGTTGGGATACAGAGCTCTTCAACTCCAGGTTGTTACGAGGATCTCAAATGGTAGTATAGGACCAGGCAGGAAGACATGTCTTGTCGTAGTTCGCGCTGTTGATGCTGACCGTCGTTTCGGTGCTCTTCGTACAGGCTTTCCTGTAAGCATGACATTATTGACAGAGCTGGCTGTTTGTCACTTGCTACTATTGTTCACGACCATGGTCCGCCGCAATAGCTTGCGCCCTAGATTCCCTAGATCCGAAACGTCAAACTTCAAATCTCACGCACAAAACTCTAAGCTCCATATCCCAAGGCACAAACCCTATATCCCGAACCCTACAGTAGACCCGAAACCCTAAACCTCATATATACGGACACCAAAAAGCACATTAGCATAAGCATTTTATGGGGATATCCCTGCCTTATTGGGCTTCATTACAAGGGGGTTTATATGGATGATATCCCTATCCTTCTTTTTGCTTATGTGCTTTTTGGGCCCTAATATACGAAACCCTGACTCCGGAGCCGTTGCTATGGCGCACTGGAAGACACTTGCATGGATCATGCTGGCCGCAGCCTTCTTCGGAGGCGGTCTGAATTCTCGCCGTGATGCTCTTCTGCCTTGTTTAGTCCAAGGGTACCAGGAGGGACCCTTAATAAGGACCCTTTTGTGCATATCCTGAAGGTAGCTATTATATACCCAATATATAGCCCATTATAGGGTAGGGGTCCCCATTAAATTAAGGGTCCCTCCTTTTCCCCTTTGATTTAGGGGTCCAGGGTTGCATCGGCTTAGTGATTGTTGATACGTATTTGTGGGAGAACAAGGCTCAAGGCCGCGTCCATGAGATTCAGCAGATGGGGGTCAACAGCCAAAAAGTTCTCAGTGACCCTGAAACCCAAACCCTAAACTTAAACCCTAAACCCTAAACCGTCTTAGGATATTTCAGAGCCTGTCTTGGGCATCATGAATAGACGGGTTGGTATGGTTTCAGAATTGCAGACTGTTTAGAGAAGTCCCAGGTTACTTAAAGGACTTAGTAACTCGGGTTCCTTAAAAGGGCTCCTTAATAGGGATCTATAGGGATTCTATAAGAGGGGTTTTAGGGTTTACTTAAAGGATCATGGGACTTAGTAACTATGGTTATAATTAGGGTAACTATACTTCTAACTACTTATGACCCCCAATTAAAGTACTTATAACCTTACCTACTAAGTCCCATGATCCTCCAAGTATGGGAGTTTGATGGATTTTGAGGCAGCAAGGGACCCGAACACAGACCCCAAATGCTGGTTCTTAGTTTCAGGACCGACCCCATCAACAGGAAAGCAAGGAGGCACTCTTCTTACTTGCCCAACTCCCATAATATAGAAGCCCAAATAATGTTCAATACTATGTTATTTTGGTGTTCCCTATTATAGCTATAGTATAATATACCCCCAAACACGCTCTTAATTTGAAACGCTGCGCGTCGTCCGTCTCGGCCCGGCTGTACGCGCATGCGGCGAGTGGCTACTATCTGCAGCAAGCTCTTGTAGGAAAAAAGTAACAGTTGGAATCGCACTTATAGTAAAAGTAATGTTCATAGCAACACGAAGCAGGATGATTGTGAGTAGTATTAGCAGGCTGGGGTTAGGGTGTAGGGTTACGAGCTCAGGTTTGAAACTCCCTTGGTACTGCAGCCTTAAAGCGAGCCCCAAGAGAAAACACGCTACATTACAGTTTCGTGTCGTCGGAAATTCCCAGAAAGCTCGCACCTAGGGGGGGCGGGGGGGGGAGGGTCGTCGGAAAGCTCGCACCTGTCAGCGAGAGGAGGGGCGGGAGGGAAGGGGAGGGGGGGGGGGGGAGGGGGGGGGGGGAGGGGGGGTGAAACCATAAACCTCTAAAGGGGTAGCTCTAACAGGTACCTACAGCAATGGCTGCATGCTCATACATATACATTCCGCTGCCCATTGGCTCACAGTGGTTTTACCATATTGAGACAAGACAAGCTCTCCTTGCGTAGCAAGACAAAACAACTACTGTCCGTGTGCAGGGCGCTGCCCTTTGATCCTTAGGGAATAAACTGGTCATACACCTCCTTACAAGGAGTATCCCTTGGGGGTGTATCGGCACAGTTTTCTGGTAGCGGAGCCCGGAAAGGGCCGCCCGCCTCACAAAGTCCGCTACAGCGGTCGGCCTCGCCGAACGCTTAACCAAGCGGATAAGAGGCAGCACAATGTCGAGCTCGCATAGCGAAGCCGACGGCAGTTCCCAGTCCTCCGGGGGATATGAGAACGAAGAGACCTCCCAAGGTCCAGCTACTTATGTCGCACAGTCATATGCAACATCTGACCGCATGCTTGCATCATTAGGCATAACGCCCAAGATCGCGCCTGCCTATGATGGCACCACCTCGTGGTTTGAGTATGAACAGTTGATTGACGACTGGTGCGATATAACAACGCTGGATGATACCAAAAGAGGTCCGTCTCTCAAGACGAGGCTCTCCGGATTGGCCGCAGTACAAAAAGAATCACTCAACAGAGAAAGGCTTGCAGCCCCAGACGGAGTAGATTACTTCAAGAAGAAGATGCGTCCATTTTTCGTGAAAGGAGAACAGTACGTTTTCCTGTGGCGTTTTCTCGGCCTATTCAAGGCATGGAAGGGCAACCAAGACTTTGTGACTTGGATTGCTAAGTTTGAGATCGTGCTACAGCGCGTGAGAAACTCATGGATGGATCTCTTACCAGAGATAATTCTGGAAGATGCCCATCCGGATTTCATGCAGGCTGTGCAAGCAGATCAAACCTTCATGCGCCTACAGGATGCAACCGAGAGAGACACATACGCCGCACGTTTCTTCGAAACATGGAACAAGGAACGCCTTGATAATCATCGAAGAGCGTTTCCTCTAAATGATAATCTCCTAGCTCTCCTCTTCCTAGTGCAGTCCGACCTAAATGAGATGCAACGTGAGAGGTTGGTAACAGCATTGACCAACCAAGGTTACCGAATTGAGACCTACACGTACCCTATAGTACGGCAGACCATGTTCGATCAGTTCTCAACGACCAGAACTGGTCTGCAGGATCCCAATATTCGGCACACTTCTCACAAGAAGGACCGCCATGGAAGGAGAGATCAACGCCGCAAACGCGGAGGTCGAAACTTCCTCATCCTCGATCAGGGTGAATACGACGGAGTCGATGGATTCTGGCTCCAAGACGAAGACACCCTTGAGGAAGGCTTTCTTGCCGCCGAGGATGAAGAAGCTGTCTTCTGGACAGTTGACGACCATGAGGCCTTCGTTGCAAGGAGATTCAAAAAGGGAAGAAGACCAAGAATGCGTCCCGGATCACCGGGAAGAGCAAAGGGTGGCAAGCGAAAAGGACGTGGCCGTTTTAGGTCATACCGCGGAAAAGGGAGAGCCAACCAGGCAGAACATGATCCAACTGATTCCAGCTATTTCGGTAAAGGTAAAGGAAAGGAAAAAGGAAAAGGTGGAAAAGGCAAAGGAAAAGGAAAGGACAAAGGAGATAAAGGAAGCTCCTTCAAGGGTACAAAATCAAAAGGCAAAGGTAAGGATACAGCTAAGTCTGCCTCCTTACAAGGAGACCAAACTGGATCTCCACAGGCCTATGAAAGTTCCACCGCACCGAGCTGGGATTCATGGTATGAGGACAGTTATTATACTGACTCCAGTTGGAATTATGCCGCTTATGACGATCAAACGTCTTATACATACTATGCATCACAAGCCTCACGAAGAAAGACACGGAAAAAGAAGAGAAGAAATCAAGCAGGATCATCAGGTAGAGGCACAGATCCGAGCGCGCACCAAGAACCCGTGTACAACTCATCAGTGAGTTACGCGCCCCAGGTTTTTGAACCATCCGAGGGGCAAGGTGTGGAGACTGCAACAGCAGTGTTTCCGTTGCAGCACACCGTCCTATCTGCTCTCACCGAGCGGATCAATCTTGATAAGAGCCCTACCTTTGTCATTCTTGACTCTGGTTGTACTAGGGCTATGGGTTCCCGCTATGCGGTGAACAGGCTTATCAAGGCCGTGAAGCAACATGCCCCAGGCATGATTGATTTCACTTTTTCACCTTCGAACACGAAGTTCTCTTTCGCAGATAGTGAAACAGCTCTTATCAAGGAGCGTGTAACTCTATGGTTTAACACAACTCCAAGAAGAGATACAACCATAGAAGTTTTGGATCAGGGAAGAGTCCCCATCTTGTTCTCCATTGAACAGATGAGAAATCTAAGAATGACCCTCGAGTGTAGTCCAACAGCTGACCTAGCAACGTGTGAAGCTTTCGGTTTGTATAAAACCCCTCTTCCGATTAGTACCAATAACCATTTGGTATTGGACCTTCTAGGCTTTACTTCCACCAGGAAGTACCTTCCTAAGTCAGGTACATCGTTCCGTGCGACGGAGACTGCTCTAGGAGCCAATAAGCCTTATGTTAGGATACCGGAAGGTCGCTGTCCAGCCTGTGCCGGACAGAAAAAGGCTCACACGTACCTCAAGGGTTGTGACAGAGCACCTGAGGGAGCAGCTGATCCACCACCGAAGAGGATTTCAGGGAAAAGGAAGCCTCTTCCATCTGATCCGGCAGAATCATCTGCCAAGAGACTTGATCCACCAGAATCATCTGGAGATGTTCCTGAGCCTTCCGGACCATCGGAACCATCATCAGGCTCTAGAGACAAACCTGCAGAATCCTCTGCACCGCATGAACCTCCAGAAGAAGAAAGACTTGAGGTTCCATCTGCGAAGATAAAGACTCCAAAGGGTCTTAAAAACCTTCTGAAGAAAACCCGCAAATATGCGGACAAACCTCCTGTTGAAGAGAAGTCTACAGTCCCAGGAGCTGATGACGGGACGGAGGTAAGACCACTTGAGTCAAGAGAATACCCGGCTCCTGGCACAGACTCACCAACAGGTGAAGAGGTTGTCGCAGAACCTTCGCCATCTCTTCCAATTGCTCTTCGCAGGATTCATGAGAAGCTTAAGGACCCTGTAGAACTCTACAAGCTTCACCTTAAGCACCGTCATATGAGTACGGATCAGTTCAAGCGACGCACAAAAGCCTTACAGATCCCAAAGGAGATCTACGAGCTATATGACCAACTGGTCAAAAAGTGTTCAGCCTGCCAGGAACATGTGAGAGCTCCTTCGAGAGCGAAGATTTCTGGTCTAAGATCAGAGACTTTCGGTGATCTCACCTTCGTAGATCACGGTGAGCTTCCAATTCCCGGCAAGGATAGTCGCTTAGTATTTCTTATTCTCTATGATGGAGCAACAAACTTGTTGACTGCCGAAGTAGTCCAGGATAAAGAAGAACATACTACAATGTCGATTATGAATGACTACTTTGAAAAATTTCAGATCAACCCAAAGGTTGTAGTTGGAGATCAAGCATTCATGACTCCAAAAATGGAGGCTTATTACAATCGGCAGAATATCAAGCCTGTGGCAACAGGACCTGGAACACCATGGCCCAACAGGGCCGAAGCTGCTGTAAGATTGCTGAAGCATCAGATTAAGCTCATACTTCAGATCCTGAAGGATGGTGACCCGCAGTATAACGGAATCACCATGAAGTATGGCAACCTCGTTCGCCAAGCATGTTTGGCAAGAAACTCTTCGATTACCTACGGAGGAGTTACTCCTTTAGAAATGGCCTTTGGAAGGCGTCCTCGAGATGTTATAACACCAGAGAACGCTGATCCCAATCAGTTGACAGGTAATCCAACTGATACGGAAGTCACTGCGAGAGCCATTAAGGAGCTTGCCAACAGGGCTTACCAAGAGGCACGCCAATCTGATGATCTGCGTAGAGATCTTGCAGCCAGACTGTCAATGACCCAAGGACCTTTCTCTTTGGGAGATAAGGTTTTCTACTGGTCAGAAGATAAGTCTAAGATTGGATCCACTGGGTCCAAACATGGATCTTGGCTAAAAGGAAAGGTGATCTCCGAACTCGGAGGATCCATGGTAGGTGTGGATCTTGGAACACGCATCGTCCGCGTCAATATCTCAAAACTGAGGAAAAACTATGACATAACATCTGATGTGGAGATTCCTCTCGCGCCTGATGAGGAAACTCTGACGTCAGAAGGTTCTGACCACGCAAGTTGCATGGTCACCTTCGATGCTTCCCTGCAGTCGACAGACCTAACGATTCCACATCAAGAGTGTCACTGGCAGGTCACCAGTACTGGGAAGATTGATTTTCTAGAACTCTACGGCGGATCTCCCCGCATGAGTCACAAGGCTGCCCTATCAGGTCTTCGAGTAGGTCAGCCAGTCGATTTGCGTAGCGGTCTAGATCTTGAGCAACCGCAAGGTCGCTCCAATCTTCTTAGGATCATCAAGGAACAAGAACCTACTATTATTGTTATGTCACCGGACCATTCTCAGTGGTCTAGCTGGTACTCACAGTGGAAGAAAGGCTCTGCCAAGAGACTTTCTGTTTTAAAATTCTGTGAATCGGTCGCAGACCACCAAATGAAGCTCGGACGTTACTTTGTTCTTGAGAACCCATACTACAGCAGGCTCTGGTCTTCACCAGAAGCAAAACGCCTGTTTTCTAATCATAAGATCAGCTATGAGGTCTGTAACCTACAGGCCTATGGCATGAAAGATCCAACAGGATACTATGAATCGAAATCCTCGATTTTTATGCACAACTTGCCACCGCAAGTTTTAATTCCTCTCCAGAGGCATTCTGCCAAAACGAAATCTCCAACATCTCCACCAGGAGACGAAAAGGGTATTCAAGGCTACGGTCTTAAAACTAAACTCGCACAAGTGTATCCTTATGAATTCTGTGAAACCTTCGCCTCGTGTTTGGCAAGATTCCTGAAGAGAGATGCATATGCATCTCATCTGTCTTTAGTCACAGACATACTAGAATACTCTGGAGACGAATGCCTCCAGGGACTTTCGGAACTTCTTGATCAGGAGTATTCACTTTTGACGACAAATCCTCTCAAGGATTCGAAACTCCTGCAAGATCCGAAAATCAGATCACTTGTTGCTAGAGTAAATTCTTTATCGAGTAAAACTGAATTACCATTGCATCATTCCAAACCATCACCGTCCCTTGATGCCTTGGTGTCAGACATTACTCGCCTTAGATCAAGACTCTTACCAGGGTCTGGTTTCGAACAGTGTACTCTATACAGAGGTACATTTGGAACAGTTAAAGCACTTACCAGTGTAACTGATGGCGTTCTTGTTTTCTGGAACAAGAAGAAGCCCAATTCGACTATGACGTGTTGCTTGCCGCACCAGGTTTCCTGGAACAAAGTACACCCATCAACCTTCTCGGGGGTGCTATTCCAGATGACAGGCGGCAAGACTTCACCGTCCGTGCGAACACCGCCGGATGTAATCATGTCGGACGAAGAGGTTTCGCCGTCAGACCCGTCAGAACCAATGAGCACTAATCGCTCACGGATCACATCTGACGATGTTTCTATGCCGGAACCAGATCAGCCGATGCCTCCCGGCACGCCGCCGTCGCGTCCTCCTCCTCCCGTACCTCCACCGCGACTACCGGCCGTTTCCTCCGATGAGCCCGTGGCTCCTGCTCGGGCTAAGCCTCGCGTGCATCCGCCTCCTCGCGTTCCGTCTCCTCGGCGTCTGGGGGGTGATGTGTCGCCAAGGTCTTCATCGGAAAGGAAAGTTTCGCCGCACAAACAGAAATCACCTCCACAGGTGCCGACACCTAAACCTAAACCGAAGGCACATCCACAGGGACCCATTCTTCCATTACAACAAGATGAAGAAGACACTGAAGAAGAACTGGTCCCAGACGACCCCGGACAACCGTCCGCTCCTCCTCACACTTCTGGTTCACCAGAACCGGAGAGCGATGCCGAGTCAGAAAACACAAGGTATTACTCTGATGAGGAAGGTGACTTGGTCGTAGATGAGAAGGACTGGGTCCTTCTCACAGAAGAACAGAAACTGTGCAGTAACACAGGTTCTTTCTCCATGCCTCGGTACATGCATGGCGGACCCGTGGACATCAGAGAGGTAACATCAAGAGTGAGGTCAGACCGAACACGGTATAAACCCACTAAAAGGTTTCGATCTGACATCCGTGAAGAGTATGATCTTCTCACGGAAGAGGACAAGGCTTTATCTCTAAGTTCCTCCAGGAACTCAGCGAACTTAACCCAGAAGGCACAGCGGAAGGAGGCAACCGCCAAGGAAAAGCGTGAGATGAAGAAACAGTTTGATGAAGCGAAAGCAGCAGAATATCAGAGCTGGCTAGACAATGATGTCTTTGAGCTCGTCGATACACGGAAACTCGGAAACATCCGAAATTATGTCACTGGTCGATGGGTCCTGACTCTAAAAAGAGACAAGGACGGAAACTTCCTTAAGTGCAAGGCCCGATGGGTCCTGAGAGGTTTCCAGGATCGACAGAAGGACATTCAGCAAACTGATAGTCCTGCTGCGAGTCGCCCAGGTTTCCGCTTAGCGATTCAACTAGCAGCTAACAAGCTGTGGAATCTGACACACATCGACTTAAAGACTGCTTTCCTACAGGGTGAAGCCTATGATGAGTCGAGAGACATAATCTGTCAGATTCCTCCTGAAGCAGGTTATCCTTCCTACATTGCAGCGAGGATGAAGAAACCCGCTTATGGACTTAACGATGCACCTCGAAGATGGTGGAACATCGTTGATAAGGCACTCCTGTCTTATGGCCTGGTGCCAACCCGTGCGGATCGCTGTACATATGTTCTGTATGGTAAGAAGTCTGCAACAGCAGATGCTGAGCTCAAGAAGTCTCAGCCAAAGACCATGGAATCAGCGATTGACTATCTCCTAGATCCCATAGCAGGCAACAATGCCAAGGGTAGACAGGTACATGGAGTAGTCTGTTTGCATGTAGATGACCTGTGCATGGCCGGTGATGACACCTTTCGTAAGGCCGTGATAGAATCGATCAAAAAGGAATTTGCAGTAGGTTCTGAAGATACGAATGATATTATGTTTGTAGGACAGAGATTAGTCTGGAAGGATGCTACAGCATCAGTACCAGCACATATCTCAGTAAATCAGAACCTAGCTGTCGAAGCTCTAGAAGAAATTGTTTTTGACAAGAAGCTCAACAATGAGCAACAATGCACACCACAGCAGCACACTGCTTATAGAAGTGTTTTAGGACAGATCAACTGGCTACAAAGCCGGACTCAAGCCCACATCTGTTATCGCTTCAGTAGGTGTGCAAGCAAGGCTGCCAAGCCTACTATCGGTGATATTCGAGAACTGAATAAACTTGTTAGGATTTTGAAGTCTACCGAAGTAGAATTGCGTTTTTGGCCGCTGAAAGGAAATCTCAGAATCCTCGGTTACCCTGATGCTTCCTACAGGAACAATGATGACAAATCATCTCAGAGAGCCCATGTTATTTTCCTTGCTGAAGATCGAAATCCGAAGCTAAAAGGAATGAAACAATCAGCAGCAGCTGCTTCTTCCAAGAAGAATGATTTCTCTGAATCCTCTATCAAGGAAACATCCTCGAGAGGTAGCCTGGTGGACTATGAGTCTCACAAGATTACGACAACCACAATGTCCACAACAGTGGCAGAGCTTAACGCACTGATGCGTTGCTTTGGTACCTGCCTGTTCCTCAAAGGACTTTGGGCAGATCTCTCATCAGAGACCGTACCTATACATATCAGAACAGATGCGAACAATCTTGTGACAACAGCAGGCACGACACACCTTCCAGAGCAAAAGGAAACTCACCATCTTATACAGATGCTTCGTAAGGAATCCAACTCTGGATCTCTAGATGATCTAGCTCATGTAAGCTCGAAGTACTGCCTAGCTGATGCATTAACAAAGCATTCGGCACAACCTGATGAGCTTATCAAGGCTCTGGAAACAGGAAACTTACCAGAAACAGACATTCATCCACCCTTCCGTGAACTCCTTCAACATAAAGCTTTCACTGTTCGGTGGATTATAGACAACCTTAGGAATGCCGCTACAGCGGTAGCCTTCCTTGGAATTGATGTCTCAACAGAGATTTACCGATTATTTTACTGCCAAGGAACATGGTGGTAGTCTTGTTTGCTGGTAGCACAACCATGTGCTGGATTTTCTATTTAGACTGTTTTTCGTCTAAAAGAAAATTTGTGTCTGCAAGCTGCGTTTTCATCAAGATCAGACATGTTCATGAGAACTCTATGTTCTATACCATCCGCAGCCGCTTTCAGCCTCGAGCCTCACAGCAACTAGCCTTTTGAGCTAACCAAGCATTCCTGATCCCGTTTGGTCATCGTGCCGTAATGAGCACACGATCAAATTTCCGTAGCCGTGATGGATACGCCCTACCAAGGGCAGAACAGGCGTACCATGAGCGACATCCACACATGGATAGCTCTTACCCCGAGTCTCGTCGGGACGCATCACGTCGACACACCGAACACGGTGGACACCGATTTCACAAACGTGAGAAAAATAACGAGCCTCCGTACATTTACATGGGTCACCAACAGGTGTTCAATCCGCGTCCAAGAGATCTTGCTGACCTGATCTTACGATGTGGCCATGCGAGTCGAGCAAAGCTCACTCCAATCTCCAAACATGGAGTCAGGCTCTACGAAGGAGTCCTCCAAGGACCATGGGACAACAGTCCCCTTTTATACTGGGATAACAACGTGGGCAATCACGCTCGTGATCCACGCCAGTTTTGTACGATGCTTGCACATCACCTTCAGACTGGCCTCCCACAGGAGGTAAAACAATGTGTGAGTCTTGATGCATCTGGAGAATATGACTATTCCTCCTCAGTGCCAAGACTGGTAGAGGTAACAGGTCTCTCACCAGAGATGTGCTTCCACATTCTCTCCAAGACCAACAAGGTCGGAAGGTGGTTAGCACACTCAACAAGACACCTTCAGAATCAGCGCCAAGATCTCTTTGCTGGCCAACACAATTATCTTCTGGACATGTCCAAGTTGGCCGATGCACAGCTCGCACAATATTCACCACAAGAGATCGCGCTTGGTGTTTTACTTAACACTAAGTCCAGGTTCGTGGTCACTATGGTTTATGACCAAGATGGCAGGGCTGAAACAACAGTTGCCGCCGTTACCATCCCACAGGATGCAAATGTGATGACCATGACCAAACTTTACCTCTCGGCAGTGGGAGGACACGGTTCACGAAGAACTCTACCAAGAGCTGAAGAACCAGATCCCGAAGAAGAGAGGCCAAGGTCACACATGACCATCTCAGACTTCATGGCAACGGGGAGCAATCCTGTGCAGTCCCAAGCACAACGTCTCTCCACTAACGCGCCAAGGCCCGTAGGCATGGAAGATTTTGTTCGACAGAACAACCCTTGTTACATCATGCATGCCACGGACTTGCAGGCATTATCCTCAATCCTGAGGCATGGTCTGGTACCATCAAATCTCCTATCTCAGGTGGTGACCTCACCAGGTCTTCAAGCTCTCGTGAATGAAAACAGTCGTTCCAATAGGGACACTGTTCAGTTTTCATCGCTAAACCTGGCGAATCCTAATCCGACTTTGCTGCGTGCCAACAAGGCACTGCTTCTAGTATTCGACGCAAATAACGTAGTGAACGAAGTCACAAACATGTGGCAGTCGCAAGCGGGGATGTTTGCTACACCAGAGGTAGTGCATGCCCGTACTCTTAGCGCCGTATTTGCACCCTCTGAAACACTCTGGGTATCATCGCAATACGATGAGCTCAAGAGCATCGGACCATGGTGGGCAGACCACTGCTCCGAACAAATGCCGTCAGCGACTTACGAGTCGAAGAAATGGTGCTCAAATTACGGCAAAGAGATCGAATCGACACTTCGCAAGATGTCAAGGCGAAATCTGCCTCCAGAGCCTCCCAAGGCTAGATCTTCTCACAAGAAGTCTTTCTCTCTGCCAAATACAGAGGCTGACACAGCTCCAAACCAGGAGCAAACCGCTTCTGCAGGTGAAGTACCTCCGAACACGGAAACTACTGCAAAGGAGATCCACCCGAGATCCAAGCTCGCCCGGCAGGCCGAGGCCGACAAGGATCCGGACAGTCTTATGGGACAGCTCTGGAACTCCGACGGCACCAGAAGCGCCACTGAAGTTCTTAAGATAACGACAGGTCACAAACCTCCAGAACCTGTCCAGGATACTTCTGCCAACGTAGTTCCTCCCAAGGAAGAATCTTCTGGAACAGAGACGGAACCTGAGGAACCAGATCCTAACCAGGATTGTGACGAAGAATCAGACGCTGAGTCGGCATCAAGCGAAAAGAGCGAGAAGAGCGAAAAGAGCTCAAAATCTTCGTCATCCTCAGAACTCCGAGTTGATGTTAATCCGTCTCACAAGACGAACTCTGCACCTGCAGCATCAGAGGAGAAGAAAGAATCTCCCACGAAAGAGATCACAGAGAAACTTGAGAAGGTCAAACTTGACCAACCAAAGCCTGAAACAGAATATGTTCAGAGTTCAGACGAAGAGCCAAGAAAACCAAAATCTCCTAAAAAGGAGAAGGAAACATTCCTAGTTCTCTTCGATCCTGAAACAGAAACCTATTATCGAGTCAACAGAAGCAAGCTCAACCTCGAATACGAGGAACCTGCTGATGAGGAAGATCTCGTAAGAGAACACGAGCGCATCAGCGCTCGGATTCGAGAAAATACCAAGCACCGAATTTCGAAGTCACCGTCTAACCCGGCTATGCAACAGGAAATGCAAGAAAGAATCTGGGTTAGTCGATGGAATCGAAAAATCCGAAGTCCACTCATGATCAAAGATTCTGAGGCTCCTGACGAAGAGGAGTGGGACAGACCCAGAGAGTCAGCATCTTCCTCCTCTGCGCCTCCTAACAAGGAGAGATTTGTAGGAGTACGCAGGACAGCCATGAGCCTTAACCAAAGGATACGAATGTTGCCTCGACCAGACAATCCTCTCTGCGATCTCTGCAAACAGCCTACAGGCTATTTTTGCTATTCCTGTGGAACGATTGTATGTGCAGACTGTCGACTTACCCCACAGGGTAAACAACGGATGTGCGAGTGCGTCTTGCCAATCGATTGCCTTGAGACCTCCAAAGTGAGAGCAGGAATGACCTCAGATGAGCGTCAGTTTTTATACGAGGCCATCCTCACACATGAGGACGTAGATTTGGCAGTCCAGAAAATCAACATGTATTGCGAACACGCAAGAAGCATGTTCGAAAAGGACCATCCAGGCGTAGATCCATACAGCCTTGATGATATCAGGAACAATCCTCCGAATACGTATGACAGCTCCACAGAAGCTCCAACCTTGGAGGAATATAAGAGCGTTAACAAGAGTCACATCAACATCAAGGACTCTAGAACAAGCCACCCGGCTTCTTTTCTCACTCTTACTGGCCACGAAGACAAACTGGTGCTCGACGCACATTACGAGATAGTTCGCAACAGGATGGCCGGTGTCAATGAGAAGAGAGAATACATTGAAGGCTCGAACCCAGACAGCGTATCGCTAAACCTAGTGGTATTCAACTGGGGAAATATGGATCGAGCGCCGGTGCCCGCAGGGAATCCCAAAAAGAAGCTCAAACCTGAGAAGGGATTCGATTATCACCCTCTTATTGACATGTGCTTCAACAATTCAGCTCATATTACCCTCGTACTCGAGGCAGGAGCACTTGCGTCAGAGTACTCAATCGCAACCATGCGAAAACACGAATACAGAGGGATGCTAATCCACTCTCCTCCCAAGGAGCCTGAGGCACCCTCAATGTACATCGGAGTCAAGGGTGACCCAACGACAGACATCGCTCTCGTCCACCACTTTTACCGTCATCGAACAATGAAGCCTAAGAATGGTGGTACCAAGAAGCGACTGTGGGCATGCCACGGTGCGGTGTGCCGCCTCACATTCGGGTACCACAGTACCATACCAGAGGCAAAAGAATGGGTCCACCCAAATTCTGGCCAAAGGATGACGAGAGACGAGTTCATGCAGATTATCGGATATGACCCACTCAAGGGCAAAAATCCTGACAAGGATGGACCCACTGATGGCTCTTACCTCTCACCAGAGGCGTGCCTGACATTGTCGACCCTCGACCCCTCGCCGATTCTCTGTGAATGGAACGGCCATGTCGAGGGTGATGAGCCACCAGAGGAAGACTTTGAGACATACGCAGAGATCTTCTCACAAGAAGCATCTAACGATCTTGACGAGATGTGGTGTACAAAAGGGCCTTACAAGGTCATCACCATCGCGATCGTCCATTTCAACTCGTTCATGACTCATAAGGAAGAACAGAGACGCGAACTGGTGAACGCGTTCCTCAACGAGGTTCTCCCTTTTAAACCGGATGTAATAGCGGGAGATCTCAATAATATTGCGTCGAGGCTCACCTTAAAAGGTGGAGACGTTCACCCGCGAAACAGTTTGTTTTCTCTATACCTGGAGAAGAAACTTGCAGCATTCAACAGAATAGCAGGAAGGCACTCACAAGTGCGACATCTTTGCTTGAACAACTCCGACCAGCACAGACTGGCACGTGCAGATCGTCTACCGGCGGACCCGGCGAAGAAAGTTGCTGACCTTGACTGTATCAACAGTTATATCCTTGACTGGAGTAAAACGCCGCACACGGCGTCACCTAGTCCAAGAGAGGTCACACCTGCCGCTGAAAGAACATACTGGGAACGAATCTCAGATATGTGGCAGGACACGAACAACAACAGGGATATTGATATCCGTCTGTTTGTCTCAGTCAAGCAGTACTATTCAACTTTTTCTAACCTTGACCTATGGTTGGGTCCCACTGACAAAGATTGGCACAGCCCATTGGGCTTCACGATACAACCAATCCTTACAAAAGGGAAACACAACCGGTCAGATGCCCAGGTCCAGAAGATCGCTGACAAGCGAAAGGCTTACAAGCAGCGTAATGCTGAATACTGGGGTTACAACGATTCATTCGTTTACTCATCCGGCAACAGCTGGTACGACAAATCGCAACCATCAGGTAGCCATCACAGATATGGAAGATTCTGGGAGTGGCCACAGCCTGAACGTCCCAGCGAGCCTGAAGGTCCTCCTCCAAGAAGGAACCAGGAATCATCGTCCTCTTCACAACAAGATCTACCAAGATCAAGGTCCAGGCCTCAAAGAACCAATATTGTTGACAAGCTCAACATGTCTTTGGAAGAGCTGGATGGACTAGAAGAAGAACCGTCACCAACAAAAAGTGACATCGAAGAACACGAAAGAGAAACATCAAACTTGATGTCTGCTCAGAGAGATGAAGAGGAACAAGAGGACGAATCCTCCAGTCGGAGAAGAAGAAGGAAGGCATCGCGTCCACCGTCTGCTCCGAGCGGCAAGGCACTCAGAACAGCTGCTACAGCAGCGGGGTTGTCGGGCTGGTTCGGACACCGCAACCGAGGTGGAGCAAACGCAGAGTCTATCAAGACTGATGAAACTTCACTTCCAAACTCACTAACCAGTGAGCAGACTTCTCCGTCTTCAGCATCGCGTGGAATGTGTTTCTGCTGCTAATGGGCTTACACTGGATGTGGAAGCAGATTACCAGGCCTCCTATCAGATGTATGGAGCGCCAACAACCAAAATCAAAAGCAGCAGCGAACCAAAGAGTTCCATTCCTCGAACCCGAGGATGAACCGCAGACGCGTGAACCTTTAGGACCCAACAGGGTCAATTCCGGAGAAACAACTGATCTGCGACCTATCTGGCATACTTCCCGAAGCGAAGTCTACCATCTCTCAGACAGCTGTTACCAGCTCAAGCAAGCAAGAGATGTTTGCAAGAAGGTGCTGTGCAAAAACTGCCTCCATGCAGTACAAGTTGCGGAGATTCGCAGGAATGATCCTTTCCAAAGAGGTGATACACGACCACGTGGCACCGAAAGAGACATTGAGCGCTTCCAGACCTACGATGATGCAAGTAACACTCCTCACATGACACAATTATTCCAGGATGCCTTGCATGCACAAATGGCCGAGGAAGCCATGCAGATTACCTATACATCGATCCCCAAGGGATCCTCGGCAAAGGCCAGAGGTACATCTGCACTCTCAAGTGCCGCATCGTCATCAGCGCCCAAGGCAATGCCACCAGGGCCTAACAAGGCAAACATATCACCTCCACCTAAGAGTCCTCCGCCAAAGGCGAAAGGAACAGTACCTTCTGCTCCTCCGAGACCAAAAGGTCCTACCAGAAGAGGAGGTCAAAATCGGCGTATTCAACGAAAGGCAGCCAGAGAAGCCCACAACAGTGGACTCTGCACTTATGCAGACGCTGCACTTGACGAAGCCAATCAAGGCCAGGCAATTAACGTTACGTGCCGAAACATAGTATCAAGACACGTCAGCTCTATCGATGCAACGGTAGAAGCAGCCGGCCAGTTTACACAACGCGTGCTACAGCACGTAGAAACATATGATGAAGAGGAACCGTGGAGCACGGAGTTCCTACCGATCGTGGAAGTCCTATTCAGGAACTTAAGCGGCGACGAAACAACTGTCATACATGACAATCAAACGGTAACTATGCCTCTTGCGAAATACACAGACCTCCTCAGAATCGCACAAGCATTGCGAGGCTCTATCCAGAGAGATAAGGAGGAAAGAAAGGAACATCTTGACACCATCCAAGATACTCTATCCAGAGTGGAAATCCTTCTCGCAGCACTGAAGGACTCAAGGACAGTCTTCAACCAACTGGTCCATTCCTCACTAGAGATCGAGCGAAGAAATAACAATCTCAAGAATGTCCTCGAGACACTCTTTGATGACCAAAGCTCTGAGGAAGACCAATCAGAATCTGACAATGAAGAAGTCCTAACTCCTTCTGCACCACAGTACTGGAATAGCCTTTATGCCCACGCCTTATCTCCTTCAGGAGATGAAAGTGAAAGATCATGGGCGTCCTCAGACGGACAGCTTGAAAGAAGAAGGGCTGAACGGGCAAAGGCTAAGCAGCCGCAACCGGCTAAAGCCAAGGCGACTCCAGTCAGCTCACAAGCTGCACCAAAGGCCGAGCCAAAGGCGACAACATCCAACCATGGATATGATACTGCAGATGCCGCCTTCACCAGGGCTGAGAACAGATTACTCGGAATCTTTTCAAGTTCCGAAGAAGATCACTCAGACCCGGATGAGCCACATCCGAACGTCTATGCTCGAGCCTATGATCCAAACCTGGATCCGAATCTGAGATAAGAAAATTCTCAGAGTTTCACAATAGTGAATCACAAGGCTCTAACAAGAGCACAATGAATGGCTGCATAATTCGGTAGTAGAACATCACCAGACCTGATCTTGTACAGATGATCTCTCTGACCAATATGCATGAGTGTGTGTGCAAAATGAGTGGAGTGTCCTCAGCAGTGTACTTCAGTGCTATACCTAGCATACCTAATATGCTGTTTTTATAATGAGTCCAAAACTCCGCAACTGTGACAGTGGGCATAACAGTATATGTGTGAATGTGCGGCCATGCTTTCGGTAAAAGAAAATTAGTGTCTGTTTGAAACCATAAACCTCTAAAGGGGTAGCTCTAACAGGTACCTACAGCAATGGCTGCATGCTCATACATATACATTCCGCTGCCCATTGGCTCACAGTGGTTTTACCATATTGAGACAAGACAAGCTCTCCTTGCGTAGCAAGACAAAACAACTACTGTCCGTGTGCAGGGCGTTGCCCTTTGATCCTTAGGGAATAAACTGGTCATACACCTCCTTACAAGGAGTATCCCTTGGGGGTGTATCGGCACAGGGGGAGGGGGGGTGAGGGGGGAGGAAAATTGGGTGCGACTGTATACAGAAAGCCAAAATCCACTGGAGAAGGCGAAAATTCACCGCCGGACCTTGGAGCTCATCGACACGTTTCCATTTTTTTTTGGGGGGGGGGGTTTTGGGGGATTAAGAGGTGGGGAATAGAGGAAATCCGAATAGGAACCTCTGACCGCTTCGGCCGGGGCCGAGGCGAATTATAAGGCCGCTATATCATACACCCCGATTATAGAGCCCTTATTATAGGGACCTCTACAGGAACCCTGCTCTAATTATCAAGGCACCCTAAACCCTAAACCCTAAACCCCTCTGTTATACCAGGCCCCTGGCCTTCATGACTCAGGCTTTCATGTGTGGGCGACAGTGGCAATCGACTGGCTGCTTCTTCGCTGGATCAGAACCTCGTCAATTAAGGGGTCCTTTGAGGGATCTATACGGGTTCCTTTAAGGGGTCCTTTAAGGGATCTATAGGGGTTCCTTTACGGGATCTCTAGGGGTTCCTGCTCAGTGGGCTTTCTCAGGGCATTTCATGGCAAGAGCACCCTGCACCGATCAATGAGAAGCTCTACATTCGTTTTGAGGTTGAGACTTATCTGCCTGGTTCTTAGTAGGGAATGGGGGAATGGATCCCTATGTATAGTAGCCCCTATGTAATCCCCAATAATAGTCTCCGCAATCCATTCCCCCATTACCTACTAAGAACCAGACAGATATTGTCGAGAGGCTGGCGAACGGGGTGTTTGTTGGTGAGTAGTGCTGTATTTGCCTGAGTGAGACATCTAGAGGTCCCAGAATCAGGCCCCACCCTCACTCTGAGGCTCCTGGACCCTTGTAGTGAGGCCCCAAACCCCTCGCCCCCAAAGCCGAAACCCTCCCCCAGGAAGCCCAAGACCCATTGGCTAGAATGTACTTGGAGGATCATGGGACTTAGTAAGTAAGGTCATAAGTACCTTAAGTGGGGCTATAAGTAGTTAT
Organism: Symbiodinium sp. CCMP2592; assembly: GCA_905221615.1. NCBI lineage: Eukaryota > Dinophyceae > Suessiales > Symbiodiniaceae > Symbiodinium > Symbiodinium sp. CCMP2592. Next base: position 1,067,185 of record CAJNDT010001112.1, on the reverse strand, counting down.
AAGTGAAGTTACCCTAATTATAACCGTAGTTACTAAGTCCCATGATCCTTTAAGTAGACCCCAGGACTGAACCCCTTTTCCTTAAGGGTCTCAATACTGAGATCCCTACGAGCTACGTTACCGGGTACCTTGAACCTTAGCTAGGCAAGCTCCCGAAGGCCCTCCAGGTAGGGTCCAAGTACAAGGACGCAAGGACTTTGAGCACTTGAACCCCAAAGTGCTCCAGCCAAACATTCCCAAACACTCCACCCTAAACCCCAACTTCGAAGGTCTATTTCTACTGTTGGTACTACTTACTGCTATGGAACTATAGGTTTGCAAAGCCGCAATCTCGGTTTTCCTGTCATGCATCGCCCGAGCCCAGGAACGTCGTCCACTTTTCAACACGGTCCGCGTCTACGACGACCGCCTGCCTGTGGTGCAGAATGAGGCTAAAGTGGGGATACCTACCGCGCTTGCCCGAGAGTTTATAGATATACTGCGTTTGCTTTTGCGCCTGGCTCCTTATGTTGCAGCATCCGTGCTTTACCAGAAGTTCATTCTGGGTATCAAAATGAAGTTATCCGGAGCTTGCATCTTCTTCGGCAAGATCATGGCGAGTTGTGGCCTTTTCTATATGATCATTTCAGTAGTCCTCATCCTTTGCAACTTTTCGTTCCGAAAGTTTGGATGACTCCCGGCCCACCATTGGAACAACCGACGGTGGAGAAAGTATAGACGGATGGCTGAGTTTTACGGCTGTTGTCGGTACAGAACTGCGCAGACCTGCTGCACACAGGTAGTTTCGGCAAAAAGACTGTGCATCGTCCACCCTCAAGCTCAAAGCCATAACCCAAGACCGTCTAAAGGTTCTAGGTTTCTGGACGGCACTTAATTGACGGGTTTTCGGTTTATTTTTGTGCCTGGACCTTGCCTAGACCCCCCACCAAAGTAGGCAAAATAATGGCCCAAGACCTATAAAAGGCTATTATTCTACATACTTTAGGGGTCCAGGTGGAAACTCTCCAGAATTTTTCGAGTTCCTGATCATGATATCCTCGCATTGTCGGTCCCACAACCAGTTTCCAGAGCTTCGAAACTAACACAACCCTACTTGAAGGGTCATGGGACTTAGTAACTAGGGTTATAATTAGGGTAACTATACTTATAGCTACTTATAACCCCACATAAAGGTACTTATAACCTCACTTACTAAGTCCCATGATCCTCCAAGGGCCCCAATGTACCTAAATTGGGACTACATTAAGGCCAATGTAAATACTATATGAGTGCATGGACCTTTAGGGCAACATCCTAAAGCCTAAAGCCCCCAACCCCGCATCCCTAATAGATGGAACACTGCTTGCTACACCCCCAACGCTTCATTCACCTCACTCCTACAATACCCATCCTTGAATCTAAGCCCATGAACCCCAAACACACCGAAGACCCTAAACCCTGACCACGAAAACCACAAGCCCAACCACCGGACCGCGTAAACAGTCCCGTCGGGAGTATGCACAGAAACAGATCAAATCCACAAGAGTGGACAGCTGAGGAGCTGTGTCGCGGCGTTAGTAGCGTAATTGACAGATCATGGGACTTAGTAACCGTAGGGTTACAACTGAGGTAATTATATTTACAACTCATGACCCCCAATACAGATACTTATAACTTCTCTAGCCAAGTCCCATGATCAAGTGGGTTCCGTACAATGTTCGGCTTCAGGGTGACACAGGGTTAGGTGCTTGGGAGTTTAGGGGCATTGGTATAGACTGCTTCTGCGGGAAGGTTACGGCTTAGGTTATGCTGCAGTCCTTGCATAGTTGTCCCGGAGGATGCCGATTAAGGGCTTCAGAGTGCTTGATTAAAAAAATTCGCAGCCGTGGCATGCAGCAGCATAATCTGGCTCAAGAGCGGCAGGTGCTTCGGCCAGAAAGATGTTGCAAATCAGGCTGCTCTCCGGGGAAGCTGTCGCGAGCATACCTGTGGAGGAGACATGCGACGTCAGGGGCTTGAAGCGGCGTCTGCACCGGCTACATGGCTTCCCGCCACGATATAGACAGAGGCTCCTCGCAGACGGGAAGGATGTTGGCGATTCTGTCACATTGCACTCGCCAATGGATCTGGATCTCGTCCTGTTGCTTAGTAGCTGAATTGGAAGACTAGGTAGGGCTTTGGGACATTTTATATTTGCTCCTATTGGGCTTAAGAAGATCTTACCTACTAAATTCTGAAACCCTAAACCCTAAACACTAATATTTTTCAAGGGCTTTGAAAAGCACCTCCTAGAGGACGTTTTTGGCTTATGCCTTTTTCAACCCGAAGGAACCTTAAACCCCAAAAGCCCTTCAATCCAAATCCTTTAAACCCTTATAGATCCCTTGAAAGGAACCCTCATAGCTCCCTTTCAGGGAACCCTTATAGATCCCTTGAAAGGAACCCTTAAGGTCCCTTTAAAGGATCCTCTCTGTAAGGTTGAACTTCCCTGAGGATTCCGACATTAATGACATGACAGCCGCTGCAAGCGCCGGCTCGGCAATCGAGGCGGCAATGGTTCCCTCCAACAGTCTCCCTAAGGGTCCAAGTAGTTCCTATTTATGGTTTTTGGTACCTAAAAAGGCCCTAAAGTCCTATAATAGGGAGTACTTGGACCCTCTGGGTCTCCTTTTAAGGGATCTATAGCGGGGTTCTATGGTATAGCGGCCTTAATACTCACCTAGGGTTCCCTTTAAAGGGTGTTCGAAAAGAGGTCTATAAGGAGTACTATAAGGGGTATTATGTGGGTTTAATATAGGGGCCTTGTCATAATTGCCAATACTATTTTGCGGGTTCCTTCTTATGATTGTAGTAATGGGCCCCAAAACCCTATTCTAATTATCAAGGCCCCTATAGTAACAGGTTCCTCTTCAAGGCTCCCTTTCAGGGCTTCGGGTTTTAGGGTTTAGGGGATCCGTGTTTGGCGGCAAGTCCTGAAGATTTTACAGGGATTCTAACGAAGGGATCTATAAGGTTATAAGGGCTCCCTTTAAGTTTGAAGGGCTCTATAAGCGTTCCTTCAAATGGGCGATCTGTAAGGGTTCCGTTTCGAGGGGTCTGTTGTGGGTTTTGCCAGGACCCCCAAGTGCGCTTTAACGGAGCCCATATGGACATTAGTAGTGAGGATAGCTGGGTGGTCTAGGCACTTAAAGGGTCATGGGACTTAGTAACTAGGGCTATAATTAGGGTAACTATACTTATAACTACTTATAAGGATTAGGGTACTTATAACCTTACTTACTAAGTCCCATGATCCTCCAAGCAGAGGCTCGGGGTTGTCAGAGTCTTCGGGCTTTAGGGTTTAGGGCTACATATGGGCTTTTAGGGTTGAGGGCTTCAGGTTTTAGGGTATGGTTCAGGGTTTAGGGGGCTTTAGGGATTTTGGATGTAGGGCTGTGGAGCCTAAGGGGTTTAGGTCTGTGGGGTTTGGAGCTTCAGGGGTTAAGGGCTGTGGCATAGAGTTTTGGGGTTGAAGGTGTTGGGGGTTTAGGGTTAAGTTATGGGGTAGGGGGTTTTAGGGTTCAGGGCTCTGTAGAGGTCCAGTTGCGAGATAGTAGGTTACTTACTGCTTCTGGGCCTCATGTAGAACTCCCTACGACATAAACACAGCAAGCTGGTGTTTAAGCCACGCATTTTGTGACAACCTTCCCTCAGGCTCCATGTAGCCATATAGTAGGTACTTAGGCCTTAAAGGGGTTCCTATATAGGTACTTTAAGCCCTAAGTATGTACTATATGGCTACATGGAGCCTTGGGGCTTCGAAGACGATTCAACGCATCGTCAAAGTGCTCGGGGCTTCCGTTGGACCTTTGTCCTTACCCTAAGGCTCAAAGTAGCCCAAAAGCCTGATATAGTATGTATGGTCTTTGGGCCCAGAAGCCTTATCTTATGAGTCCTTAGATCCTTAGGGTTAGGGTGTAAGTTGTCGGGTTTGTCGTTGGGGTTTTTGGGTTTAGTAATTTAGGCTTAGGGCTTAGGGTTTAGCCTAAGGCTCAAGGACCCTTGCAGTGAGATCCCAAACCCTGGCCCCCAAAGCCGAAACCCACCTTCAGAAAGCCCAAGACACTCTTCGGAGCCTCAGGGTACTTGGAGGTTCATGGGTAGTTGTAAATAGAGTCATAAGTAGGGTTACTATAATTATAACCCATATTAGGGGGCTTATACCTCTACTTATTTATAACTACCCATGAACATCCAAGTAGGGTTTAGGGTGTAGAGTTTTTCCTGTAGGCCAAGCCAACATTAACGGCCGAGGGCTCCTGATTTTGGGAGCTTCTGTTGGCTTCGGCGTGCGTCTCCGACCATAATAAAATGACCCAAAACCGTTTTGAGCCCTTTTTTAAACCCTGCCCTGAGGCTTCAAACAGGGTCTTGGGCCTTCTGGGTGAGGGCTTCGGATTTTGGGGCTGGGGTTTGGGACCTTCTGTTGATGGACAAAATCCTGCATTACCCATTATAAGGAATATACCATAGCTCCCATAGTTTAGAGTTCTTAGGGTCATGCAGGATTTTGTCCATCAACAGTTCCTCCAAGGGTACAGGAGCCTCAGGGTAATAATTGGAATCGGGTTTTGGGTATACTCTACTATAGATACAATACGGAAGCCCCAAAATAGTAAGGAAACTATTACCTAGACCCCAAAAGTAGGTAAAATAATGGCCTAAAACCTACAAAAGGCCATTATTCTACAAGGAAACTATTAAGGCCCAGGGTAAACTCTGTCTTTAAAAGCGCGGGGCGCGCTCTGCAGGTCGAATCTTTGCTGCAGCTTCCTCAAGATCCAGACTTGCGTGACTCTTACCTGGTAGCCCAGACCCCCGGGACGGTCCACAATGTAGATCCCTTAATGGGGTTCCTATAAAGTACCCTTAGTCGTATAGGGCCCCAAAGTAAGGGATCTACATTCTAGATCCTCCCGGGGGTCTGGGAGTAGAGTAGGCAACCTGTAACCTTTTTTGGGTAGTATAGTCCCTATATATCCCTATATAACCAAAAAGGTGAAGATTTAGTTCCCCATGATATCCGACAAGTAGGAGTATGATATTACCCATGGTAAGGAATACTTATACCATAATTCCCATAATAGTTTAGGGTCCTGAAGGTAATGCAGGATTTATATCATCAACCGAAGGACAAGTAGGCTTAGTAGTTGAGTGAGTACACTTGACACCCGTCGGCTCAAGGCGCCTAAAGTGTAGGTTACCGGGGTACATAGTCTATCCCAGAGGGTCCAAGTACTCCCTATTTTGGGACTTTAGGGCCTATTTTTGGGTACCAAAAACTTTGAATAGGAACTACTTGGACCCTTAGGGTATGGTTAGTAACCGACTATATCATTTTCTGGGATACGATTATACGATTATCCCTTATAAATAGAACTGAAAGTGTACACCTCTTTGGGCTTGTGAACTCAGCAACTACGTAAGGACACGGATGGCGACACAGCTTTGATATCTGCGTCTTACCGCGGCCATATCGAAGTGGTGCGCTTGCTGCTGGAGGCCGGTGCCGACGTGGACATGGAAGACGCCTGGGGCTTCACGGCTCTGCGGGTGGCATCTCGCTACAACCATGTCGAAATCGTTCGCCTGCTTCTCGAGGCCGGCGCCGACACATACTTGGCAGATCAAGAAGGTTGCACAGCTTTGAGGTTGGCCGCTTTCCAGGGTCATGTCGAAGTCGCACGCCTGCTGTTAGAGTCCGGTGCGGAAGACGTGGCAAACAAGTGCGGCAATACGGCTTTGATGATCGCATCTGGTACCGGTGGTGTCGAGATGGTCCGTTTGCTGTTGGCGGCCGGCGTCAGGATGGACTTGAGGAACGAGGACGACCATACAGCTTTGACTTACGCATCTTGGGAAGGTCATTTGGAAGTCGTGCGCTTGCTGTTGATGGCTCGCAGAGAAAGGCCCACAGGGCCCCAGGTACTGTTTAGGGGGGATACTTCCCAAAATCATAACAGTAATTCCTACCATGGCGGAAACCCTACGTACATTCCACCATATAGGTACCTGAAACCCTAATCCTTAAAGAAGCCCGTTAAAGGAATCCCTATAGTAACCCTTACCGAAAGGAACCCTATATCAGTACTTTGGACCCTTTGACAGGGACTTGCCAGCCTCAGACGACGAAGTCTGCGGAGCTTTGAGGATGGCTTCTTCGCAGGTTCCTTATTATAGTTTTAGTATAGTGGGCCCCAAAACCCTTTTCCTAATTGTTAAGCAGGTTCCTTAATATACTTATAGTATAATGGGCTCCAAAGACCTATTCTGATTATCAAGGCCCCCTATGGTACACCTCTTGGGGGCTATGAACTCAGCAACTAACCAGGGCTATGCTGAAGTCGCACGCTTGCTGCTGGAGTCCGGCGCCGAGAAGGATGTGGCAAACGACCTGGGCATCACAGCAGTGATAACTGCATCTGCTTCAGGTCGTGTCGAGGTCGTGCGCTCCTTAGATGAACAGTTATATATATATATATATATAGATAGAGAGAGAGAGGCCTTAATATAATATGTTTTTTTGGGGGGTTGTTTCTTATAGTGTAGTATACCCCGAGGCTTTAATCCTATAGTAGGCAACCTTTAGCCGCCAGCCTTTTGGGGGCGGTGTCCTGTCCTTGTATAATCCCACAACTTAACCTCTTGCTGCCCTAGGATACTGGACAAGTGGGAGTTTCCGAAAATGAGGGACCCTAATATAGTACCCTAATTAGCAAGGTCCTTCTTATCAGGACCCCAAAATAAGGTACCCCTAATTTTCGGAAACTCCCAAGTAAGGCATACTGCTGGAGGCCAGGGCTAACCCGAACTTAGCAGACGAAGACGGCTGCACAGCTTTGATGATTGCATCCGCGCGGCATGATGCTTAGTTCTCCAATACTCAGCCTGCAATTTTTGGGGGTCTTCTAGTTTAGTAGCGACCTGAAAGTTTAACCTTTTATTTCTGTGGCTTATTCGGGAAGTAAGGATGTGGACGTTGTCCGCTTGCTGCTTGATGCCGGTGCCGACAAGGATATAGCAGACAACCGCGGCCGGACAGCTCTGATGAGAGTGTCTGGAGGGCCTCCTGCTATCATTCGATTGCTATCTTGAGCCCAAGTTTCCCTATATAGGGTCCCACTAAGAAATGTAAACTATCAAGTCCTTATTAGAGCTATAAAGGCTCCCTACCCCCCTCCCAAGTTTCCCTATATAGAATTATCAAGTCCTTTTAGAGCTGGTAAGGCCCGCTACTCCCCTCTCCCCTTCACCCCCCAAGAGTCCAGATGCTCCGCGGGCATCGCAACAGGGGAGGGGAGGCGCGATTGAGGCTCCATGTACATATAATAGGTTACCTATATAGTATATACTTAACCCGGAAGGGGTTCCAATATAGGTATGTTTAAAGTATATACTATGTATCTGTTTATATATACATACATACATACATACATACATACATACATATAGGAGCCTTACACTTAAGCTTGCAATGTTTCGCAGTTTAGGTGGTTTCACTGAGATGCTCTGTGCCTGAAATCGGCAAAAGCCGTCCTTGCCAAAACAAAAATCTTAAACCCTAAACCCAACGCCGAAACAGATTCACCAGCTGTTTGGGGCCTGACTAGAATAGAGCTTATGGGTATCCTATACTATAATCATCATAAGGAGCCGCAAATTTCAATACCTTATATTCGTGACTGTCCAAGCAGGTGTAGCTCTGATCACACGAAGGGCTAAGCTGGCAGACTCTGTGCGGAATTTGCATGCCCTAAGGCTCCTAAAGCCCCAAGGGTTACCTAAAAGGGGTTTACGGTTGGATTAGGGCTTAGGGTTTAGGGGGTTAGGGTTTAGGGGTTTAAGGTTTAGGGTTTACCCTAAGGCTCCCAGACTTGGGCATTCTGGGGGAGGGTTTCGGCTTTGGGGGCAAGGCTTTGGGACCTCACTACAAGGGCTCAGGAGCCTTGGGGTGGTGCATAAGAGACCCGGTTACCAGGGTTTAGGGGGCAGGGTTTAAGGGTTCAGGACTTCCTATTGTAAACAAACAAAATGAGTACTTGAAGATGCTGTTTAGATACGGCACGACAAATCAGAGGGTTTGGTCGAGTATTGTGGAATTCCACCTATCCTTTCGAGAATGGCATCGATTCCCCAACACCTCCTGCATATGCACTTCTCATGACCCCAAGCTTTACCGCCTGAAAAACTCAATGAAATGACTGGGCTAGGACCATTGAGGTAGGTTATAGTGCAACTACTCAGAAGGACGACAAGAGGATGTTGCTAATTATTCAGAACCGTCTTCTTAGATCTGACAACTCCTTAACCCCACACCAACCTTCAAAGTGATTTTTCTCTTGGCTGGCGGTTGATACGGCTAGGACTCACGTGCTGGGTAGCCTATGGATATCTACAATGGATGGGTTTAGCCTTGAGCTACTGAAGTGTTTTCTTTTGAACAGTCCCTCTGAGGTTCAAGGTTTATGGCCCAGCTTTCAAGCTACGGTTGTACAGACCTAGACAGGAATCCAAGCAATAGTCGCTTGCAGCCGGTTGATGACTACCGTGAAACCCTGAACCTTTACCCCTTACTGCACCCCTCAGTTTCTCAAAGGCCGAGCTGTCAAACAAAGGATGGTCATGGCTTTGATTCTCCCCTGCGTCCATATCCCTTAGGCCGTAACCCTAACCCTAAACCCTAAACTCTAAACCCTAAGCCCTAAAGTCTAAACCCTAAATTCTAAAACCCTAAACTCTAAACCAACCCTAAACCCTAAACTCAGATCCTACACCTGCTATCCTAAGCCCCATCTAGGCCGAACAACGAGTGAACATCCCCTTGGTTACACCGAAAGTCTCCAAACAAACTTCTGATTCCTTGTGGAAGCCTGTTTACAAACCATACAACAGCTTCAAGCTTTAATCGAAGGGACCCTTACCTGCGCCCCAGAAGTATGTAGAATAATAGCCTTTCAAAGAGATTGGGCAATTATTTTACCTACTTTTGGTGGGTTAGGTAGGGGGGTAGGGGATTGTACTTCCTTAAATAGGCCTCAGCGGGTCCGTATTTGGGCATTGAGGCCCACTACGTACCCCTGACGCAGCGGAGATCCAAGGTATTCTATCTGGCCGAAGGCAAAGCGCATGTCTCACCACCACTCCTCAGCACCTTCAAGAAGCCTGGCATCCAGATTTTTGCAGACTACCCTAAGGCTCCTGGACCATTGTAGTGAAGTCCCAAACCCTAGCCCCCAAAGCCGAAACCCTCCCCCAGAAGGCCCAAGACCCTGTTTGGAGTCTTAGGGTAGGGTTGGGTTTACATAGGGTTTGGGGTTTAGGGTTAGCCAGGCTTTTCAGTGATACACTATTTTACTTTCAGATTTCTGGGTTCCTACTATATTGTAAGAAGCTAAAAAAGTATATACTTTTTGCCAGTGGATTACTGAACAGCCTAGCTTAAGCCCAAACCCTAATATGGGCTGAGGGTAAAAAGCCTGACATCCAGATTAATCTAGGTTTGATACGCTGCTCAAGGCGTGCAAAGGAGTTTCGAAATGGAATCCCATGCGGTGTGTGGGCATTCTTCACTTAGAGTCACTTAGAGTATGGGGTCGGGCTGTTCGAGGCGAAGAAATCATAAGAACAAATTTAAGAATACACCAAAGTAGCAACGGTTGAGATTTTTGGGGAAGGCTTCGACCAAACCCTGAAGCCAAAGACCTGTCTACTGCGAAGTGCATTAAACCTTGCGCCACCCTCAACCTTAAAGCGCCTAAACCACAAACCCATAAACCCCCAGGAGAAAGCCCCTAAACTCTTAAATCCTACCTAAAGCGCCTAGACCAAAAAAACCCGAAACCTCTAGGAGAAAACCCCTAAACTCCCTAAATCCTCAACCTCACATGCCCCCTGAGCCCCTGAGCGGCCAACAGGCTACAAACCCTGACATTATAAACCCAATACTATGGACTCTAGTGGTGGGAAGCATTGGCAGCAGTAATTTTCCATGTAACTATCTCTAAACCCTAAAACCCAAACCCTAAACCCTAAACCCCAAACCCTAAACCCCAAAACTCCCAAACCCGAATCCCTACACCCGGAAGCCTTTGCCTCTGTCGTCCCAGGGACAGCAGCCAGAACTACATCTTTGATCTTGACATCGTGCCGCGGCTTCCGGGAAACCCGGACTACTATCGACAGGCCGCCTCTTCCCAGCGCTGTTTGAAGCTTTAGGTATGCAGGGTGTACCGTCACCGCACACACACACACACACAAAATTACTACTTGGAGGTTCAGGGTAGTCATAAGTGGAGTTATAAGTCCCCGAATATGGGTTATAAGCATAGTTACCCTACTTATAGCCTCACCCCTGAACCTCCAAGTATAGTTCACGGTTGCTGTAAGGGCTTGTAACTACAGGGTAGATTCGAACTGTGGAGTTCTGGAGCCCGACGAATACTTTACACCGTTATTACCTAGACCCCCCCAAAGTAGTTAAAATAATGGCACAAAGCCTATAAAAGGCTACTATTCTGCAAATGTTTGGGGTCCGGGTCTCATCTCTTTACAGCATTCACGGTTTAGGGCTTCTGTCTAGGGTTTGGGGGCGTTAGTAAGCTCCATCGATCAAGTCGCAGTAGTAGCTAGGGCCGAACCGTAAGCCCTCCACCCTTCTCGCAAGTTTTCTAGTAGTAGAGTACCCCAAGGGTTCAAAGGACCCAATAATTAAGTACTCGGTTTTAGGATAGTAATTATGTAGGTTAGGATTTTGGAGAGTATATGATTATTAGCTACTTGGACCCTTGGGGGTAGGTAAGCTTCCACCTTTTTGGGCGTCATTATCCGTATATAATCCCAACGTACTCCCAACGGTTAACTAGTGAGAGGGTCCATATGCCCAAGGGTCCCCCTAATCCTCAGTCCTATTAGATTGCCTAGAAAGAGGGTTGGGGTTCCGGGGTCCGTCAACCCTAAACCCTCATAGATCCCCTGTAGAACCCTTCCACAGGCAGATCCTTGATATATCCCTTTTAGAGCCTTCATGCCATGCTGTGGCCGGATGTGCAGTAAACATGAGTCAGCGGGATTTTCTGCATGCTTGCGGCGTCACTAGGACTTCAGTGATGCCCGTGGGACTGTGCACGGGCTATGCCCCTCTAGGGCCTTTCTCATGAGGCCTCGGAGCCGAAAGACACGCCATCTCTTGGCGAACCGAAGGAAGGCCACCGCAATCCCGCCGGCGCCAGGGCCGGGGTATCCTCCAGCCAGAGCGCGCCTGGGTTGTGTACAGAGCACCCAGAGGTACTTGGAGGTTCATGGGTAGTTATGAATAGAGAGTTATAAGTAGGGTAACTATAGTTATAACCCATATTTCGGGGGTTAGAACTCTACTTATAACTACCCATGAACCTCCAAGTAGGGGGGAGCGGCGTGCGGGTGGGTTCGGCGTAACAGCAGGAGGCGAAGACGCTGCCAAAACGTGGGAAGTCACATTTTGCTCACTCATGTGGAGTTCCGAGGTCAGATTCGCCCATTCCGTGTTAGGATCGGTAGTCTTTCCCTTAACCCCACGTAACCTACCTTTTTAAGGACTTATATAAAGAAATCATATTCAGGAGCCCTAAAAATATAGGTTCCTTAGGGTCCAGGTCTATTTTCTGTTACGATCGGAAGTCTCCTGAACTGAACCCTAAACCCTGGAACCTCAAAGGCATTCAATGCCCGGAGCCCTCTTGGCGTCCAGCCGCGAAGGGCTACTGGAGTTTAGCGCGTTTAGGGTTGGGGGGGGGTCGGGGGAGGGGGTGGTTTAGGCGGTTTAGTGCTTAGGTGGTGCACGGGGTTTAATTAGGGTTTTGGCTTTAAATTATGGGTTGAGGGTTTGGTGTCTAGAGTTTCGGATATGTTTTAGGGTTTACGGGCTATTGGCCAGGGGTCTGCGCAGGCAATTCGCACTGCCATCACCACTGCCACTGCTCACTCGGCGGAGAAGAAGGCAAGGGTTTGGGAGGGCTTCGTGGGGATATTTAGGGCTGGGATTTCAGGTTTAGTTGAACTGCAGACAGCCTACGTGTATTTAGGGGCTTATATACGACACTGAAACGGCGAGGAGGAACCCCGAACAGGTACGCAGGATTTCCTGGGTCCAGGGTAGAGTATGTCTTTAGGTGCATGTCCGGGTTCATGGGTTTAGGGCTACGGGTTTAGGTGTTTACGGTTTAGGGCTTCGGGTTGACGCACCCCTTAAGACTCTGTATGCATAACTAGGACCCAGAATCAGCTCTTATTTCCTTTTTAGGGTTCAGGGTTCCCTTATAGCCCCCTTTAAACCAAAACGGGCACCGTTTTTATTCCTAGGTCACTCTTAGGTCTGGATATATAAGACTTCGACCTAAAACCTAACCCTATGGATCCCTTTCGTCATTCAGAGGAACCTTCAGAGATCCCTTCAAGGGAACCCTAGAGATCCCGTTAAACTATTCCTAGGTTACTCTTAGGTCTAAGTCAGACTTCATCCTGGCAAGCACAAGACAGCGGCCTTCATCATTGGGTTTAGGGTTTAGGGGTTTAGGGGTTTAGGGTTTAGGGGTTTAGGGGTTTAGGGTTTAGGGTTCCGGGGTTTAGGGTTTAGGGGTTTAGGGTTTAGGGGTTTAGGGTTTAGGGTTTAGGGGGGTCCCCTGTTCTTGTTTTGCCTAGGTCTGGTCCGGTCTGGGGGGCCTGGCTAGGTCTGGTCCCATGGTCCCTTCGTCTCCTGGTCTGTTCCTTTGGTCCCCTGGTCCTTTGGTCCTCTGGTCCCCTGGTCCCTGGTCTCTCCTGGTCCTGTACCCCTAAACCCTCAAACCTGCAAGAACGCGTAGCCTTGATGACTTCCATTTACGTCTAGTGGCCAACAGTACCACGTTCGAAACTTTCCTGCAGGTTTGTGAAGCAGCCAGCCCATCTAGACGGAAGGGTCCAAAGAACCATATTGTAGCGCTCCAATAGCTTCATGCAAGACACAAGCAAAACCAGACCCTGCGAATGCCAGTGCCCCATTAGCTTGATGGAAAACACAAACAATAAAAGACTCTGCAAATTGTAGTTCCCCAATAGCTTGATGCAAAACACAAACAAAGCCGACCCCACAAATTGTAGTTCCGCAATAGCTTGATGCAAAACACAAGCAGAAGAACACACCGCAAATTCTAGTTCTTTAATAGCTTGAAGCAGAACACAAGCAGAAGAAGACCCTGCGAATTGTAGTTCCCCAATAGCTTGATGCAAAACACAAGCAACACCGATCCCTGCAAATGCGAACTCCCCAATAGCTTCATGCAAAACACAAAGAAAAACGAACCCTGCAACTTGTGGCTCCCCAACAGCTTGATGCTAAACACAAGCAAAATCAGACTCCGCAAGTTGTAGTTCCCCAATAGCTTCATGCAAAACAGAAGCAAAACCAGAGCCGTCAAATTCTAGTTCCCCAATAGCTTGATGCAGCGAAGACTGCAGTTGCCGCTGTTTGCAACCACAACCAGTGGACCAGACTTAGGAAAGCAAGCCGGGGCGGACCAGACCTAGGAAAAAAAAACGTTCCGCCGGGTTTAGGGGTTTAGGGTTTCGGGTTTAGGGTTTTGGGTTTTGGGGAGATGCTCAAATACGGCGGATGATAGAAAGTCTGCATTACCCATAAAAAGGAATATGCCATTATTCCCATAGCTCTGGGTCCTTAAAGTCATGCAGGATCTATATCATCAGCAGCATGAGCACGTGCATACATAAACACATCATTCATACTTACATGCATACAGACATACATACTTACTTACATACATACATACGTACATATGTACGTGCATACGTACATGCCTGCTTGCATAGTAAAAACAGTAAACAAACATATGTGACATATATATATATACATACATATATACATATATATATATACATATATATATATATATACACATACACTGACCCAAATACAGGTGGATACATATATGTGTATAAACATATACACACTTGTGTATACATGTATACTTTACATCTATGCATATGTACACGTACAGAAGCATGTCTATAGGAAGCCCAAGGAATGACGTGGGTATCAGGCCCTTATACGCTTCAACCTGAACCGTCAATCCTCAACGCTGAACCCGAAAGCCCTATAACCTAAACCCTGAACTCTCAGGAACGGCGTTCGTCATATATGGGTGGTTGTCATAGACAAGAGCCAGCCAGGTTCGACTGAAATCAGATGGTCGACTGGTGCAGTCGGTGCTGGCAATGCCGCCTGGTACGTTATTGGATTAAGTGTCCCTAAGGGTCCATGTACTCATATAGCATATACTTGGGCCCCAATGTACCCAGATAAGGATTACATCAAGGCCAATGTATATACTACATGAGTACATGGACCCTTAGGGTGTCGGGTCATAAAAACACATGAATACAAACACAAATGTACATATGGCACTAGGGTACAGGATTTTGAAGGATGGAAGTCGTTGCTACACGGAATCGGGTTTGGGAGTAACCTAGCAGAAGCTGCCTTTCCGCAGCGTCTTAACAGATGTAAACCAGGGTTGATAGTGAGGCCTCACAACAAGTTAAGTCCAGCATTTAGGGTAGGGTGATGCTATCAATAAGGATTGCCCCACCTGTGGCACTTATGACTCTCACCAAGGACCCATTCAAACAGTTCTCTCAGCCTCCGTAACCCGCAATTTTTTTAAGCCCCAACACCGGAAACCCCAGAACTCTGAACCTTAGCTTGCCCTCATGTCTCATACAGTAGCTTTAGGGCTTTACCGGGTAGTTTTCGTGGAATTTCTTGGTCAGCAATAAACGCTGGACAGTGAGAGACAACACGCGTGTTGCTACATCGCGAGCAGTTGATGGCTAGTCCTTGGTATTATAGAAGCGTGACCCGCCACTTCACAACAGAGTATGGAATGGACACGGTTTTTGGAACCCCATCGACGACTTGTCGTGCCGTATGCAAAGTATACGGGCACCTGCACTCCAAACCAAGCGCTAATTCTCTTCTAGGCTCTGATGAGAACCCTGATCAAGCCTAGGTTGCAGCAAAAGTTAAGGCACCCGTAATGGGCCTAAGACTCCAAGTATACCAAGAGTACCTACTTTGGTTGGGGTCTAAAGTCTATAAATGGTACCTGCTTTGGGCTGTTTGGAGCCTTAAGGGTAAGTTTCCAAGAATTCCTGGTGTTCCGTGGTGGGAGGCTGTATGCATTGCTCAGCGTAGTGCGGTTGCAGCTCCGATGTCCCGGGGCGGAAGAGCGAGTGTTCGTAACAATTACGAATGCCGAAATCCTAGGCCTTTCGGGCACACACACACACACTCTATCTATCTATCTATCTATCTATCTATCTATCTATCTATCTATCTATCTATCTATATATATATATATGTATATAAATATGTACATATATATATACACATATATATATATATACCTATCTATCTACCTATCTATCGATCTATGTGTATATATATATATATATACATATGCAGTTGCTTATGCATATGTATATATATATATATATAAACAGAGAGAGAGAGAGAGAGAGAGAGAGAGAGAGAGAGAGAGAGAGAGAGAGAGAGAGAGAGAGAGAGAGAGAGAGAGAGAGAGAGAGAGAGAGAGAGAGAGAGAGAGAGAGAGAGAGAGAGAGAGAGAGAGAGAGAGAGAGAGAGGGAGAGAGAGACAGAGAGAGAGACAGAGAGAGAGGGATCACAATGCACAATAACAAGGAGATGCCATTTACGATTTAGAGTCTGAGGCTCGAGAAAGCCTTTGAAGTCTTTGCGTCGGACGCTCCTGGCCGTGACTAACATCCTACTTTTTGTTTCCATTCTAGTTCATTTTTTTGGTGAACCATTTTGGCGGTCAGGCTCCTATCACAAATTTGGCTGACTAAACAGGGAACTACAAAAAAGACTATAGGTACCCTGAGGAGTCCGAGTACCTACAGTGTGCTTCACGCTGCTTCCATCATGGTCCTGTGAGGGGCTGTAGGGTTCGGGGCTTTAAGATGCGTTGGAATTTTCGTGGGGATCCAAGGACCTTCTAGGTCAAGAGCCATGCCCTATGACCATTTGCGGGGTTCTCTATTATGATTATGGTAAAATGGGCCCCAAAACCCTGTTCTAATTAGTAAGGCCCTTACATTACTTGAGTTTCTTTACGGGTTGTGCGATGGTGGGGTTGTTGTGTTTGCGGGCCCTGCTCAGGGTTTTAGCCGGCTGATAAGATTGGGTGTTTACAGGGGTATGTTCTTCCAGGCTGTTCAGTGGTACAATTTTTTACTTCCAGGTTTCTGGGTTCCTATTATGTTATAAGAAGCCTAAAAAATTGTATACTTTTTCTCAGTGGGTTACTGCACAGCCTAGTCTTGTTCTCAGGACATCACACCTGCGCGCAGAATGAGTTTCGGTAATGGATTTGTGGTTTCACGAAACAGTGTCCCTTTCCTTGCAGGGTCCTTCTATCAAGGATCCTGCTATGCAGGGGGATATAACAATTCGGCTTTCAAAGCCCGAAGTATCGCCTGCTAACGGGTTGTCGCTTGCTCTGGCATAGTATGTCTTTGGGGAAAAGATCTCTGAGTCCCAGTGTTCGAAGAGCTTGCCGCCTGAACAGAGCATCGGAGTACTAACAGTTCTTTATTATAACTATCATGGTCGTAATTACTGCTCTTGTAGCCAAGCCCTCCTTCGTTTTTCTATGCCCTTCTTCGATTCCCAATGCCCTTGCAATACGATATACTCATCTCAAGTCAGGGGCGATGGATTCCACTGGCTCTTTTGAGTCCCTGTGGCTTAAAGAAGCACGGGCTTAGTGACTGGGGTTATAGATAAAGGCAGCTATACTTGTAAAACAAGTATAGTTACTACATATAGCCCCAATTAGGGTACTTGATGACCTTACTCAGTCCCATGATCCTCCAAGTAAGCACGGTAAACGCACTCTAGAGACGTTGTGGGGGTACCCTAACCCGAACAAAGGGTCCTAAGTACTTACATAGTATAGGAAGTAGAGACATTTAGGACTAGGAATTCTATATTTAGGACTTATGATGGTTTGGGTAAGTATCCCCGATACTTGCAGATAATTAGGACCGTAGACCCCAAGCCCTATACGTCCCTGCAAGCGCTGAGGACGGGCTGCAGCAGACTTATGAACAGCTGCGTGACTACGCCCAGCTGTCCAAGAGATGTGCCTTGCTGAACCTTGAACCCTGTAAACCTGCAGCTCGACCTTAAATCTAGGATGCCCAGTAGTATATTCCTTTTTTGTAGTCCTAGGTTCCTTATAAAGTTACCCAAAACCAAAAAGAGAGGCCTTTTTGTTCCTAGGTTACTGGGTATCCTAGTAAACTTCACACCGGTGTCTTTATTAGGGTTCCTTACAGGAAGCCTGCTATTTGTGGGTTATAGGCCAGGGATTCCTAATCAGGGAAATAGAACCATATAAAACTTAAACCTTACCGTAAACCCTGACTCGGCCCTGGAGCTTGTGCCTCGAAGACACAGAGACACACACACACACACACACACACGCGGACAGACGGCAGCGGCCTAACATCATGCATATGTCTATAGATATATATACAGGTATATAAATAAGTATGTATGTATGTATATATATATATATGTATATACACCCAAGTGCCCCAGGGTCCTGAATATCTTTATAGCAGAATGTCGGTTTTCTATACAAGGAGTTATATTACGTAGTAGTTGAGTAGGTGACCTTTAACCGTTCGAGGTTCATGTAATCCTACCGAATGTTGGCCTTTTTTTGGCCAGGATACTCAGCCCCTAAGACACGCATACAGAAAACACACACTAGTGTTCTACCTTGTCGGCCCAGGTCGAATGTTCATGTTCAGGGTGGGGTTTGCAGTACGGTAAGTGTGTTACTTCGTTGCAAGCATTATATACATTTGCATATACATATATATATATATATATACACACACGCAAAGAAATCCTATATATATATATATATATATATATATATACATATATATGTATGTATGTATGTATATATATATATATAAATCTTTATATTTTTACATGTATATATATATATATATATGTGTGTGTGCTCTATCACTGGTCCATGCAGACACTGGTCCATGTGGAACCAACCTTCGGCCCGAACCCTGCGTCCCGTCCCTAAACGTTACCTGGACTCCAAGGGTATGTAGAATAATCGCCTTTGATAGGTTTTGGGCCATTGTTGTACCTACTTTTGGGGGTCGAGGTAAACTTAAACCCGAACCTTAACCCGAAACCTTAAAACCGTAAACCCTAAACCCGTTAACCTTTAAGCCTAAACCCGAAAACCTTAAACCCCAAGCCCTAAACCTTAAACCCCAAGCTCTAAACCTTAAACCCTAAACCCTTGAAGCTCAAAACGCCAAAGCCATTGAGGCTTTTTCCGTTTGGAGCCCATGAGCGGGAGAGTGCTCCCCGCTTCCTTCGAGGAGGTCCCTGCACCCGATGTCGCCACAAAGCCGCAGCAAAAGGTTTCTTTCAGGGCTTCCTGTATTAAAGGGTTCCTTTAATTTGACCTCTTTTTGCTCTAAGGGCTTCTTTAATTTGAGTTATTTTTCCTTTAAGGGCTCCTTGATTTTGGATTCTTGTTCCTGTAGAGGCTCATTTAAGGGTTCCTTTAAGGGTACTTACAGGTTCCTGTCGGGCTTCCTTTCAGGGCTCCTTGAAAGGCTGCCTTTAAGGGCTGCTCTCCGTGTAGGCTAGGCTTCCTTTAAGGTTCTCCTTTCGGGGTTCCTCTCAGGAATCCTGTGGAGAGTTTTTTGGTAGGGTTTCCTTTAGGGTTCGCGTAGGGTGTCATTAAGGGTCCCTTTCAGGGTTTCTTGAGGCCTTCCTGGCCCCCGTCGGTTCCGGCACAAGTCCAGGGGTTAGGAGGTGAAGGTTCTATGGAGCCGCAGTGCCGCTACAGGCTACAGTAGAAGCCCAAAAGTTGGAAACCCAAGAGCCTCAATCCTTAAGAGTAATGTATATTGAATCCCAGAACCCTAAACCCTAAACCCTAAACCGGGCCTTAATCCGGTTTGCAACTTTATGGGATCTACTACACAGGGTTCGAGGTTCTAGGACGCCGGGTTTAGAGTTTGGGGATCAGAGCCTTAGGGTTTTATGGGGGTTTAGGGGTCTAGGGGTTTAGGGTGTAGGGGTCTAGGGGGTTAGGGTTTTAGGGTTTAGGGTTTTCAGGGTTTAGGGGTGTAGGGTTTAGGGAGTAGGGTTTTAGGGTTTAGGGGTGTAGGGTTTAGGGGTTTAGGGTTTGGGGCTAGGGTTCGAGGAGGGTTTACCGGGCTTGATGCTTCAGGGTAGATTTAGGATGAATGAGCTTTGTGTAACGAGTTATGTTTAGGACTTGGGGTTCTGCTCATGTGCCCGAAGACTTTGAACGACCCAAATCACTCCAGGCGCTGAAAACGGGCTTCGGCTTGCAAGGCTGAGGGGCTTCAGGTAGATAAGGGTTGAGAGTTTAGGGCCTTAGGGTTCAGGGCTTAGGGCTTGGGGCTTAAGGTTTAGGGCTCAGGGTTTAGCGGGCCAGGACCTCGTCTGTGTAGTGCGGTTGTGGTTCTGTGTGTGTCGCGGCAGAGGTCTGGTTGCACAAAGCCACGTAAACATCGCATGTTGTGCTTTAGGTTTAGACTTTTCACAGTGGAGCTGACACTTGGCACTGAGCGTAGTTATTTTTCTATATAACAGATCTGAAACTAGGTGCCCTAACTTGGGTCGGGTATGACCATGGTTGATGATATAAATCCTGCGTTAACCATAATAATAAGGAGTATACCACAATTCCCATAGTTTAGGGACCTTAAGGAAATGCAGGATGTATATCATCAACCCTAAACCCTAAACCCTATAGATCCCTTAACTTAAAGGAGCCCTTATAAACGTACCCTTATAGATCCCTTTAAAAGGAACCCTAGGATTTATATTATCAACCGCAGGAGCCCTCGTATAAGGAACCCTTACTTACTAAGTCCCATGATCCCCCAAGTAGACCCTAAACCCTTATAGATCCCTTTTAAAGGAGCCCTTATAGATCCCTTTTAAAGGAGCCCTTATAGATCCCTTTTAAAGGAGCCCTTATAGATCCCCCAAGTAGGAGCCTATGTATACAGACCGAGGCAACATCCTCCGAGAGCAAGGCGACTTCTGCTGCTCGGGGTGGGCAGTCTTCAAGGTTCACAGTTTGGTACTTGGAGTTCATGGGTAGTTATATATAATATATATATATATATATATATGTATATATGTATGTAAATATATATAAGTAGAGTTATAAGTCCCCCAATATAATATGGGTTATAGTTTTATCATTAAAGTTACCCTACTTATCAATCCGCTTATAACTACCCATGAACCTCCAAGTAGGGACACGAGATTTGGGGCTGCGGCTTTGACC
This sequence comes from Symbiodinium sp. CCMP2592, assembly GCA_905221615.1. Taxonomy (NCBI): domain Eukaryota; class Dinophyceae; order Suessiales; family Symbiodiniaceae; genus Symbiodinium; species Symbiodinium sp. CCMP2592. The sequence goes on along the minus strand of CAJNDT010001112.1, from coordinate 1,046,738 downwards.
ATTGGTGACATAAAGACTGCTTGAAGGTTTAGTGATGAGTCGAAGCAGGTGTTTCAACAAGGAACTTAGTTCGCCAATACCCAACCTTTAAACCTTCTGGGTTCGTATAGTTTAGTAGTAATCTGAAAGGTTAACCTTTTAGTTCTGCGGCTGTTTCCGGAAGTAAGGTAACCCCTTAGACCCTCCTTGTGAGTCGGCTTGAAAAGAGCCTCAACCCTCGTAAGCATGGCAATGGTAGCCAAGAGCACTTACCACAACCGCACACTCTGAGCTAAACCCAGTGCCCTTTACCGTGAACCTTTATAAAGTCTTTGGACCTGAATCTTACCTACTAGAACCTACCACTTTACAGTGTTTATTATAAATTCCATAATAGGTTATAACTGGACCCCCAAAAGTATGTAGAATAATAGCCTTTTATAGGTTTTGGGCCATTATTTTACCTACTTTGGGGGGTCTAGGTATACGGTAAGTTTCCGTCCCTGAACCTTCAACCTGAAACTCTAGCTCTTGATCTAAGTAAGACATCGGACCTGAAACCTCGAAATAGGAGCCTTACTGTTGATGGGCAAAATCCTGCATTACCAGTTATAAGGAATATACCATAGTTCCCATAGTTTAAAGTTCTTAGGGTCATGCAGGATTTTGTCCATCAGCAGTATTGATCAGAAGTGGCCTCTGTGTCACGGCTCTATAGCTTTGGGGTTGGGGATAGGAGCCTTAAATCTAGTAACTGGAACGGAGTTATCGGGTATACTGCGCTATAGTATACCTGAGGAATAGTATCACTAAACTAGGCTTCTAGGATTCTAGAGTAAACGTTCCGATGAAGCCAAGGACTGGAGGAGGGACCTGGGACTTTCGCTAAATAGGAAACCATTGCGTCTTAGAGCCAGGTCCTCACTGTAAGGACACCGAAAATCGACCATTGCGTAGTGTTGGAGAGGCCCATGGACATGGACTGCAAAAGGTCATGAAGTCCTTCGCAAGATTCCTTATTACCTGGACCCCCAACTGCTTAAAGGATCATGGGACTTAGTAACTAGCGTTATAATTAGGGAACTGTACTTATATCTACTTACAACCCCAATTATGGTACTTATAACCTTACTTACTAAGTCCCATGACCCCCGACTACCCTGTAATATACCTTAAGTACCCACGATCAAGGACCATAAGGGCTCTATTAAAGGGCCATTGGGGGGTCCTGGTAAAGCCTACACCTTCAACCCCTTAGGCTCAGACCCCAAGCCCTAAGCCCTTTTTCCAAAAGTTATAGATCCCCCTTACAGGACCCTTATGGGCCCCTTTAAAATGGAACCCTTATGGGCCCCTTTAAAATGGACCCTTATGGGCCCCTTTAAAATGGAACCCTAAACCTTAAACTTCCAACAGGTGAGCCTCATGTACTTGCTGGCCTGCCACAAGTTTTTTCCATCGAGCATCAGCTACCGCTCTGCCTAAAGAGTGCCGGTGCCGTATGGAAGTTTCGGAGAACTCAGGGACCCAGATATCGGTATTTCTCTCAAGGGCCCTTGTTTAGGTTCGAGAATACAGAATAGTATGCCATGCCACCCTTATTAAAGGACCCTAAGAGGGACCCTGACTGAGAGATTTCCCCATATGGGTAGTTGTCAAAATTCGGGTCCCCTATTGGGTACCCCAAAAATTAGGTGCCGTATTATAATAAGGACCCAAAAAGGACCCCAATATTGACAACCATATATAGACCTGAAGCCCACAACGAATAAGTTCCAAAACTTGAAACCTCAAGCCCTACACACGTAAACCCTGAGGACTCAACCCCAAACGGCTCTATACCCCAAACTCTAAGCCTCAAGCGCTACACATGCAAACTGTGAACCCGGACCCCTAGTAGTAGATTAAGCAACCTTTAACCTTTTGCGGGGCTATAATCCCTACAAGTACTCCCAATGGTTGGCTTCACTTACGCAGGGTATTGGACAATTAGGGAACCCAGAACCTGTCAAGATTAGGGGGTAGGGTTTACGGTTCAGAGGTTTGGCATGATGCAAAAACCCAGAGGGTCCAAGTACTCCCTATTATAGGACTTTAGGGCCATTTTAGGTACCAAAAACCATAAATAGGAGCTACTTGGACCCTTAGGGAAAAGGCTTCAGAGATATGGGGACATGGCGCATTACAGTCCTATTGCAGTCCGAGCTGAGGGACTGTCGCCGCAGCTGTATCTAACCCACCAGTACGTGGACCCATGCACAAAAATCTAGAGCCTTGATAACAATCGCCCTTTGCCACAAGTGCCGAACTACGATGCAGAGAGCTCATGCATCAGAGGCCCACGTTATGCAGATTTGCACTTGTTCTAAACCCCTAAACCCCTAAATTCTAAGCCCTTAAACCCCTAAGCCCCTAAATCCCTAAACCCCTAAACTCTAAACCCTGAAACCACTAAACCCCTAAACCCCTAAACCCTAAACCGTTCTGGGGTTTTAAGTCTGGCAGAGGCACCCTTTGCTGAGAAGAGCCTTGGTCCCACCACGGCCAGTCGCACCAAAGAGTGCCACATGGGTGGTTATCAAAGTTCGGGTCCCTTTTTGGGTCCCTATTACATTACGGAACCTCTTATTTAGGGTACCCACAAAGGGACCCTAATTTTGACAACCACCCATATGGGTGGTTATCAAAATTCGGGTTCCTTTTTGGGTCCCTTATATAGTACGGCACCCAATATTTAGGGTACCTTTTTGGGTCCCTTATATAGTACGGCACCTAATATTTAGGGTACCCACAAAGGGGCCCTAATATTGACAACCACCCACATGTCGACCATGTTGACTGAAATTGTTGGGCCGCTGCAATGTTCCGTTGTGATTGATCTTGTTCACGATTTTCTCCAACGCCCTTAAAGTCCTAAACAGACCTGAAAACCCAAATGCCCTAAACTCTAAACCCGCAATCAACCAGTCAGTCTGCAGAGGATCGGCCTCTGTTTTTCAAAATAGCTGTAAGGTAGCGTATTTTGCATTGTGACGATACCTGTGGGGCACACACCCTCGCATTCTCTCATGAAATCTGTGTGAACGCCATGCTTATTCTCTGGCAAATGTAAGCCTTCGAATCCCCAGCTTAAACTAGGTTGGATTTTGGGACATTTTTTATTTTCCGTATTTGGGTTTATAAGGGGCCCTATATATAAATATTTTCATGGTGTTTAAAGGCCAACCCAGTAGACCCTGAGCAGCGAAACACTGTACTTGGGGGTTCAGGCGTAGTCATAAGCGGGGCTATAAGTAAGGTACCTGTATATATAGCATCATATCAGGGAACATAACTCCGCTTATACCTACCCATGACCCTCCAAGTAGGGATAGCGGAAAGGCGGGACACAGGTTTCGATTAAGTTAAACATCATGTGAGGTTTTTGGGTTTGGGGTAGCCCCTTTTGTGGCCCGGGTTTAGGATATAAGGTGCTCCAGCGGGTGCTAGGGAGGGTTTCGGGTTTGGGGGCTAGGGCTTGGGACCTCACTACAAGGGTCGAGGAGCCGTAGGGTAATATAGAGCGCTAATTATGAATGATTTGGGGGACTGCTGATATCTCGACACCTAGAGTAAATGCCAGACACTCAGAAGCCCACCCTACGCCTAAGGCTCTAGTGACTCACATTTTCAGGTTTAGGGTTTAGGGTTTTTGGGCCTACCCTGAAGCTCCTGGACCCTTGCCCAGAGGGTCCAAGTACCCAAATAGCAAGGTTTTAGCCCGAAATCCATACTCTGGATGGTTTTTGGACCCTGAAACCTAGTATGTGGGGACTTGGACCCTCCGGGTTGTAGTGAGGTCCCAAACCCCAGGCCCCAAACCCGAAACCCTCCCAAAGGAGGCCCAAGACCTTGTTAGGAGCCCTAGGGTAAAGACCTTTATCCCAAAACTACTCTAAACCCTAGACCCTATACCTGAAACCCTAAACACCATAAACCCCAAAGCCTAGTAAACCCTAGGCCCTATACCCTAAACCCTAGACCATACTATATTAGGCTTCTGGGCGACTTGGAGCCCTAGGGTACGCCTACAGTTCAGGGTTAGTCATACGTGGTGCTACAAGTAGGGTAACTATATTTTTAACCAATATTGGCAGACTTTTAACTACCCATGAGCCTCCAAGTATCACTTAGGGTTCATGATAAGAACCGACAAAAACATGGGGTATGGTAGTTTAAGGGAGCCTTCACATTAAATCCCAAATCATTGATCGAATTGGACTGGTCGACCATATAAAGAATCCTGCTTTACACGGGTTCCCATACATGTACTTTAAGACCTATAAGTGTATACTATGCACGTACATGGACCCTTAGCGCATCGTGATCGCTTAGTATATGAGGGTCAGGGGAGCTCACACTATAGTTTTGTTTTTTTTTGTTTGGGGGGGGGGGGTGTTGTTGTTCTTGATTGGGATGAAGCCTCCACTCAGGGTGCCTTGGGTAATCCGCGCTTCAAACCTTTGTGCCGTACACAGAAAGCCCAATACCCCTTAATTAAGGAACATCTCTTAAACCATAATTTGGAGCCCCTTATCCTAAACCCTACCCCAAGGGTTCAAAGGACCCAATAATTAGATACTCGGTTGTAGGATAGTAGTTATGTAGGTTAGGATTTTGGAGAGTATATGATTATTCGGTACTTGGACCCTTGGGGCTAAACCCTAAACCCTACTGTTGATGGACAAAATAGTGGGTAATGCAGGATTTTGCCCATCAACAGTAATTCAGTATTGGGCTCTCGGGGTACACTGCCACGGGACTCCGCGTCCAGGAGATGAAGCGAGACGCGCCACTGGAGACGGAGGACTATGGGATCTTAAAACAAGTCTAGGACCCAGAGTAGGCCCTTATTCCCTTTTTTGAGGCTTAGGTTCCCTTATAAACCCCTTTAAACCAAAAAGGGCACCCTTTTTTTTCCTAGGTTACTCTTAGGTCTAGAAGTAATTCTGAACCATTAAAGGTTTTGGGTTTATAGGGAATTTTAGGGTTTATAAGGTTTAGGTTTAGGGTTTATAGGGTTTAAGGCTTCTGGGGTTTAGGGTTTAGGGTTTGTAGGGTTTAGGGTTTACAGGGCTTAAGAATCTTATCAAAACTAAACCAACCGTATAAGCAGAGAAGTGATCAACTGCGCAAACATCTTGCGTTGATTATGTGGAGGAGGACGGTTTTGACAGCACAAAAGACATGCTGAGGTTTTCTGGAATTCCGCCATAGGGTTCACTTAGATTTGGATGCATGCTTATTTTGGACCCTTATGTCTTGCAGGGGTCTGAAAAGCAATAATGTAGGAACCTGATCAAGAAACCCTGGCCCTATAACCCTCCAATTCATTAGGGTTCATATATAAGGAACCCTCATAAGCACCCAAGGTTTCGATCTTAATCAGGTTCCTACAATAACCTACCCCAAGGGTCCCAGTACCTAATAATCATATACTCTCCCAAATCCTAATTAACCTACATAACTACTATCCTAAAACCGAGTACTTAATGATTGGGTCCTTTGGACCCTTGGGGCTAGGCCCACTCCGAATTTTCGAAGCGGAAACCCTTGGAACCCTAGAGCCCGAAGCCGCAGCGGACCGTTGTAGTGCCCTGCTGTAGAAGCCTTGAAGGAACCTTCAAAGCCTTCAAAACCCTAAACTGCCAAATTTGTAAGAACCCTAGACCTTATAAAACCCTAAGAACAAGCAGACTTTCTGAAAGTAGCCCGTATAATCCCCAAGTTCAGAGCCCTGAACCCTATACACTCTCTTAGGAGAAGATGCGCTTCCGGGCAGCTGTGCTGGTGGAGCTTCGCAGAATCGTCCTTCAGTGGGTGCAAGAGGCTCCGGCGTCTCAGGGTCTGAAAAAAACGGTTCCTGTAAGGGTTCCTTTAAAACTGGGATCTCTATGGGTTCCTTTTAAGGGCTCCTATAAGGGATCTGTAGGGTTTTCGGTTTAGGGTTTGGGAGTCTATATGGGTTCTATGAGGGTTTAGGGTCTTCGAGTTTAGGGTTTAGTGTTCGATAGGGTTGAAAGTTTTGCTGGTTTTGGGTGTGGGGGTTGGGTGCAGGAGGCTCGGAGATGTCTCATTGTTGTTGGGGTCCCCTTCGCGTAGGGTTTAGGGTTTAGGGGTGTAGGGTTGAGGGTTTCTTTCGCCGTAGCTCCATACAGTTTTTTCATGACAGATATGTCGTACACACCTGCACATATGTGCGTGCGCTAACTACCCGACAGAGTGACTAACTAACTATCTATCATTTAACTATACAGTTAAATAGTTAGTTAGCTGGCTATCCTCTTCTTATCCATTTGTAAGCTTGCATTTTCTATGATGGGGCTCCTCCAATCAAGGATCCTGCTGCATAGGTCCCTGGGTGATAATGTTGTTTCCTTTATTGAAACACTCCCATGTGTGTGTGTGTAATATAGGGGCCTTAACCATTACCTATGCTCTTTCTGCTGGGTTCCGAATTTATAGTATAATGGGCCCCAAGGCCCTATTCTATTTACTCAGGCCCCTATCCTATAGTACCCTACTAAAGATCCCCTATTCTAAGATCTGACATCGCAAAACCATGTATGTGGAAAAACAGGGGCCCCACAGCGTCCCTTCCTGAAAAATTAAAGCCCCTACTTAAAGGATCATGGGACTTAGTAACTAGGGTTAGAATTAAATTAACTATACTTATAACTACTTATAACCCTAATTAAGGTACTTATAACCGTACTTACTAAGTCCCATGATCCTCCAAGTATACGAGGTTTCCTAGGAGGAGGGGCAGGCTCTGACCCTGCACGCCGAGACGCGATGACTTCGGTATACATGCGGGAGTTTCCGAAAATAGGACCCTAATATCGGATCCTCATCATAGGGACCTCAAAATACAGTACCCCGAATTTTCGGAAGCTCCCATGCAGCTGGAGGCAAAGGCAACAAAAAGAGAGGAGCTCCCAAAACCTGTTCCCAACTATGAAGGCTGCATGCAACCCCACGCCCTGGTACACCAGGGGTTTATTGTAGGGTTTAGGTTTCAGCGTATTCATACACCCTTAGCCCCGAACCATGAACTCGAAAAAAGCAGACCCGAACCCCGAATAGCATAACGACCCTAAACGCCCCCAAAAGTCCAGACAGAAGTACCTCACCTTCCTTCCCTTCGGGTAACTTATCCTATGGCCTTCGCAGAAAAGCTGAATGTCTGAGTACATCTCTCGACTCAAATCCACGCAGTTACTTGCAGCCAGCCTCCTGAGAGATCGTCACTGAAACCGAAATGTCGGTTTAGTTTTTAGGTTTGACTCCAACACCGTAGTAGTAGAGTGGGTGACCTTCAACCTTTTTTGGGGTTTAGGGTCGTCTAGGGTTTAGGGCTCTAAGCCTTATGAAAGCCCAGAGATTTACTTGTAGTTCCCCTAGGATGCTGGACAAGTAAGACACCGGCAGGTCTGCGTGGCGCAGGGGCAGGCCTTGAAGTGCATTCGAGCATGTGGGATTGCGGATTCTGGGGTTTGGGGTTTGGGGCTTAGGTGTTAAGATTTCCGGGCACAGAGGTTTAGGGTTTTGGATGTCTTGGAGGTATGGTGTTGTGAAGGTGCGGGGAGGACGAATCATAGAATGGCTTTGACCAGAGACAGGTGAGGAACAGCTTGATACCACGAATATTGTCTGGACTACTACCACTGCGTCTGGTAGCCAAGCATGCCAGAGCAATCACCCCACTTCTACGTCTATATAGAGCAATCGCTGAGTTGGAGCGGTTCGAAGGATCCTTGACCCGAACCCATATCCCTAGGCCCCTAACCCTATCTCCACAGAGTCCCAAACCACACAAGGCCTTAAATGCCTTAAACCAAACAGAAACCTAAACAGCTCAAATTCGAAAGAGCCCCGAAATCCTGCACCAACCAACGAACAACCCTGAAACAAAGAAGCTACATGAAACTGCGCAGCTCCTGTTGGTTTCAGTGGAAGCACTCAGCCATACTTCGGAAATGATACCTGGGGCTCCATGTGCCCAGATAGTGTAAGACACTGAGGCATGAAAGCACATGTTATAGGAACCCCTTTAAGTCCAAAGTATCTATGTACTATATGGGAGTTTCCGAAAAGAGGGGACCCTAATGTAGTACCCTAAATGGTAGGATTCTTATTATAAGGACCCCAAAATAAGGTACCCTAATTTCGGAAACTCCCATATGATTGCATGGATGCTTGGGGGTTACATTTTCGGTTTTCAGTCGATGGCTTAGAGTTTCAACTTCAGGGCTCCGACCATACCTAACTATGGGCTTACCCTAGGCATCTAAGGACTCATATATTAAGGCATTGGGCCCAAAGACCATACTATACAAGGCTTTTGGTCTATTTTGATGCCCACGGATAGTAAGCATTAACCTTTTGGGGTTCATGTCGTCCTACCATAGTTGAAAAGGTTTAACCTTCTTTGAGCTAGGGTACTTACTACCTCCCCAAACCCTAAACCCCTCTAGATCCCTTTGTTAATGGAGACCTAGGCCCCAAATCCCTCATAGATCCCTTTTTTGGGCTAGGCCCTAAACCCTAAATATTCTAGGGTATTCAGCCCCTAAACCCAAAGGCTCCATGTACCCATATAGTAAGTTCTTAGGCCTTCAAACACCTATATATGGACCGCTGTAAGGCCTAAGTACCTACTATATGGGCACATGGAGTCTTCGGGTAGGAGACCTCATTGGCCTAGATCCGAAGCCTCAAACACCAGGAGTGCCCGGAATATGTATTTTGGATTAGTGTTTTGGGTTTAGGGTTTTGGGATTTAGGGTTTAGGGTTTTTAGGATTTAGGGTTTAGGATTTATAGGGTTGTAGGGTTCCTCTTTTATAATTATAGCATCATATGCCCCAAAACCTCACTCTCATTATTAGGGCCGATAATATGTATGTTGGACTTAGCTGCAGAAACACCATCCCCATAGTGCTTCTGGTACCGTATGTAAAGCGGTTTAGGGTTTAGGTTTTAGGGTTAAGCCTAAAATCTAGTACAAAACCCTATTCCAGACGCAACAGCCCTGTTGCAAACCCTCACCTTCTTGCACCGAAGCCCTATGCCCCAAAACCTTCAAGCCCTATTGAAATGATTAAGGTTCCTAGTTGTATTTTCGTATATTGTACTCCCCCAAGCCCTATTCAAATTCTTAAGGCCCCTATAGTATCGAACCCTATTATGGATCCCTTGTTAAAGAAGCCCATTCCCCAACATCCTTATTCCAACTATTTAATATAATACTCCAAATAGTAGGACCCTTATCATATGGACCCCCAAATAAGGTACCCCCGTATTTTTCGGAAACTCTAAACCCTTATAGAACCCGTTAAAGGAATCCTTATAGTAACCCTTTTAAGGAACCCAATAAGGTACCCTTGTCCAAGTAAGGCCCCTACTTAAAGGATCATGGGACTTAGTAACTAGGGTTATAATTAGGGTAACTATACTTATAACTACTTATAACCCCAATTAAGGTACTTATAACCTTACTTACTAAGTCCCATGATCCTCCAAGTATATTATCCCTCAACCCCGAGCAGGAGGACTTGGCGCGAACTGCGGGAGCAAAGATCTTCACGTTCGGCTCTTACAGGCTCGCAGGGCCCCACCCCACGGCTTCTTTAGGCCTCAGTTCTTCTTTGGGGTTTCGGGTTTACGTGTTGGGTTTAGGGTTTAGGGGTTTGAGGCTTAGGGGTTTAACGTTTAGGGTTGCTTTAAGGGCTTAGGGTCTAGGCTTATTTACGAAGGCTTCCTTTTAAGGCTTCTTTTGGGTTTAGTGTTTCTGTTTAGGGCTTCTTTAAACAACTGGAGTGGGGGTTACCTCGGGTTACTAGAGTTGAGGGTTCCCATAAGGATTGCTTTCAGCGGTTCGTCGAGATTTACCGAGCCGCAGCTGGAAATGTTGCCGTAAAGACCGTCCCTGCTTGGAAGATAACCCCCATTTATTATTAGGGATTACGGACCCAAAAAGCACATAAGCATAAGCATGTTATGGGGATATCCCTACCTTACTGGGCTTCATTATAAGGGGATATGGGATATCCCTACCCTATGTTTTTGCTTATGTGCTTTTTGGGGGGCCCTAATTTAGGGTACTTATAACGCTACTTATAACCTACTTACTAAGTCCCCTGGGCTTCTAAGTGGTTCAGAATGAAACGCTGCCCAATCCCGCATACGAACTGGCCCATAGTATCTGAGACCGGCAGCCTCTCAAGACAGAAGCATGACACACCTGGGCCTGAGATGCCATGTAATTATCTATACAAGCACATATGTACATACACACGTTCATTTATATGTGTGCACAGAAGCACACAAATAAACAAATACATGTCTAGCACGACAAGCAGCGCCACCATCACCACGATGGCGACGACGAGCACGACGAACCCTTGGGGGGGTGAGGGGGAGGGGTTTTGGGGGACTATACAAAGGCCCCCTAACCCCCTCCCCCTACCCCCATAAGGGTCCCTACGATACTAGTAACACTGATAGTGAAAATCGAAGTCAGACCCCTAAACCCTACACCCTAATATCATGTTGATTTAACCTTAGTGCGTTCGCGGTGTTCTGTTTTTTTGCCGCAGTAATGGACATTTCCAGCGATTTCCGGGCAGGAACAAAATTTCAGCGATTTCCGCACAAGAAAACCATGTTCATTGATTTCCGGTCAATGTCCTGACTGGAAATCGCAAAGGATTGTTTTTTTCAGGGAATCGCTGAAATAGTATTTCCTGCCAGGAATTCGCTGAAACATGTT